>BMAO01021275.1:0-70994 GCA_019973975.1 Trichonephila clavata
GTGTTGGAGTCCACTAATTGAAGTGCGCGTACAAGGTGATGGCTTCGGCAGTGAAAATGCTGCAAGAATTATCGAGCCGATAACCGCGTATATTGTCTTCCATCACGACTCCACACACAACGTAATCCGTTCGTTTCGAACCATCTGTGTAAATGGGCGAATAAGCACTATACCGATTCCGATGGTTAGCAAAGATGCGTTGGAAAGCAAATGGTGGTAGGGTGGATTTACTGTATGTAGCGAAAGGGTTGATATAATGGAAACGGGGCGTATTCCAAGGTTGGAACTGCAAAATGTTTCTTTGGTGGATATCCACGTCAGGTAGGTTGAGCTCAAATAATAGTAGTTTCATCCTTTCCATAAATGGTCGTATGTTGTGTGACCGAGCATCATAAATTATCTTCATGCTAGCATTCAAATTCACATTTTTCAGTGGATGTGAAGGCACGGACAAGATCTTAAAATAATAAGTGAGAGCTAGCTTTTTCGTCTAAGTTCCAGTGGAAGTTGGTTGCAGCGACGTAAAGACTCTGCACCGGCGATGTGCGAAACGCACTAGAACAGATTCTCAATGCTGAGTGATGGACAGGTCAAGTTTTTAAGCGTAGAATCGCTACCAGATCCGTATACAACAGAACCATAATCGATCCGGGAAAGTACGATAGATTGATATACTCGGAGCAGAGATGTCCGATCCGCACCCCAAGAGGTGTTCGATAGAACCTTCAGGGTGTTGAGAGACTTTTCAGACTTCTTACGCAGATGTAAGATGTGCGGAAGGAAAAAGTGAGTCGGTTGTCGAAGATAACTCCAAGAAATCGCACTTCGGGAACTACTGGAACTTGTATTTCACGGATGCATACTTCAGGGTCGGCATGAAGACCCCGTTTGCTACAGAAGTGTACGCAGCAACTCTTACTGGCCGAAATACTGTGTCCCTTCATGTCGCACCATTTAACTTAGCTTGTTAACAGCAGTTTGCAACTGCCGCTTTATCAAAAGCATGTCTGAGGCTTCGCAACTTATCTGTAGATCATCCCCATATAATGAAGCCTGTATAGAGGGCTGAAGTTCAGATAACATGTCTAAATATGACAAATGAAAAGGTGACACTCAAAATACTCCCTTGAGGTACTCCCAGCTTGAATAAAAGAAGGGGATAGAGTGTCAACCTAAGCGAACTTTAAAATTTCGGGCAGCTAAAAAGTTCTGCATGAAGCAAGGCAAATTGCCTCTAAGCCCGTAATCATATAGAGTGCGAAGGATCCCATAGCGTCAGGTACGATCATATGCCTTCTCGATGTCAAAGAATACACACTAGATGATTTCTCCAGACAAATGCTTTCCTAATTTTGCTTTCCAGCGCGATGATATTGTCGAGAGTGGATCTTCCTTTGCGGTAGCCACTCTGAAACAGAGGAATGCATCGATTCTTTTCCAGCTGATAAACGAGACGGGCATTGACCATACGTCCCATTGTTTTACACAGGCCACTCGTGAGTGCTATCGGTTGATAGCTGAGAGGGTTCTTTGGATCTTTTCCAGGTTGTAGAATGGGAATTACTATGGGTTCTTGCCATTGAGTAGGATACACCTGCTCCTTCCAGATTCGATTGAATAGGCTGAGGAGACTTAGTAGTGAGTCCTTGTTTAAATGACGAAGCATTTCGTACGATATTCCATCAGGTCCTGGACTAGTATTGTGGGCGGATGACAGGGCCCTCTTCAGTTCTCACATGTAAAAGTCACAATTATACGGTAGAAACTGTCGGCACTTGAAGTTCATAGGTGTACGCTCTGGACAATTCTTAGTCGCTAGAAATGAAGCGCTATAGGAATCGGAGCTTGACACACAAGCGAATGTTTCACCAATCAAGTTGGCCACATCAGTAGGTGACGAATAAACAGCAGTTGAAGTTTCCAGTATCGGAAAGGTAAAGTCACGATACAGACCATTCGCTGCTTTTACTTTTCTCCAAAACTGTTGACTGGTAGTGGACGATGTGACTGAAGAGACATACTGTATCCAAGATTCTCTCTGATTACGACGTCGTATTTTACGAGCTGAGGCTTTTGCGCGTTTGAACGCTGAGATTTTCATTGTTAGGGTACCTCCTGAAAATACCCCAAGCTTTCCTTTGTTCCTTTTTGGCTTGGTGGCATGCAGAATTCCACCATGGTTTACACAGCTTCCGATGAGAATTCAATGTCTTAGGTATTGCTGCATCGGCAGCCTTCATAATAGCATCTGTGGCGTTAAAAACGGCATCATCAACTTCACTGCTCTGAACCAAAGCGTCGGTAATAACGGCGAGCCGTGTGAATTTTGCCCAGTCAGCGCGATGAAAATTATAAGTAGGAGGACGGTGTCTTGGCCCTCACCATTAATATGTGAGACTAGAAGAGGGAAATGATCACTGTTATGTAGATCATTATCTTTCTCAAAGTTCAACAACGGTAGCAAACTTGCCGAACAAATGGCTAGATCGAGGGAGTGAAATGTCTTTGTGGGTGCATGGAAATATGTTTTCTCCTCATTATTGAGTAGACAGAGACAGTGATCAGAGATCAATTGTTCGATCTGTCACCCGCAAGAGTTTGTTGCATCATGTCCCCACAGAGGGCTATGTCCGTTAAAGTCACCGAGAAGAATAAATGGAGCTGGCAATTGATTGACTAAATGATTTAAATCGAATTGTGGTGTAAAGTCATTGGGTGGTAAGTAGATACAGATTAGAGAAGTAAGTGATTAGAGAACGTATGTGAATCCTTACAGCCACAGCCTGTACAGATGTATGCAGTGTGATGACATTACTGGGATAGAGATAGGACGTGAAGAGGCACACAACTTCAGTTGTTCAGTTGGAGATACATTGCCATCTACATCCTGTCGTACACAATTATAGACACGCATTCGCATTGTCATGTTACTCTTCAGAAATGCCTCTTGAAGAGCAACGCATGCCGGCTGATACGTGGATATAATGGATTTCAGATCATCATGTCGAGTTCTTAAACCACGGCAGTTCCAGGAAATAAAAAAGGTCATTATTTGATCGCACTCGCTCCTAATCCGGAGCTAGAGGTCAAAGGGTCTAATTGAAAGTCCATGAGAGCATCGTCGCTCTCTGATGCATGGCCTACCACCACATCGGAATCTATTCCTGGGTGGAAGTCTCTGACTTTCTTCGGGATCTTTGTGAGAGGAGAGTTGGTTTTTGTTCCCGTTGACGAGCCCTTCGACTCTTTGATCTTTTGGGGGAATTGCTCTCTGCCCTTCTAATAACTTTTTTTGGGGTCGGATTTGATGGTTTTGGCTTCGTTTCAGTTGTAGTGGTAGTTTGAGAATTAGAGTTGTTTGAATTTTCGAGTTGAGTTTGCATTGAACTATCTTTAAATGTTTTTTTTAACAACACTTGCATAGCTTTTTCCAGAGGTCGGCGCTTGTGACAAAACAACACGCCTAGCCTCTGGGAAGGAGATTTTATCTTTTATTTTAATTATTGTAATTTCTTTTTCTCGTATCCAAGTCGGGCAGGAGCGCGAGTAAGCCGGATGTTCACCTTTACAATTAGTGCATTGCTCCTTCTTAGTACACTCTACACTGTCATGGCCCAATTCCCCGCAACGAGGGCAAGTAGGGTGGCCCCGACAAACATTCTTGGAGTGACCGTACCGCTGGCATTGAAAACAGCGCAGCGGATTTGGTATATACGATCGAACCGCGCAGCGAATGTACGCCATTTTTACGGTCTGTGGGAGGTCAGGTGTCGAAAAGGTCAGGATGAAGTGCTTTGTGTTCTGCATCTGACCATCCCGCCTTATCGCTATGCGTCTGACTCCATAGACTTTTTGTGCCTTCATATTTTCAAGGATTTCCTCGGTTGAAACGTTCAGAAACTCAGCTGGCGAAATAACTCCACGTGAAAAATTCAGATTGGTGTGAAGAGTAACAGTAATGTCTAAATGAGCTAGCTTCTGCAGTTTAATTAGATCTGTCGCTTGCTTCGAAGATGACACTTCGAGGAAAAAGTCTCCGGAGCGCATCTTACGGATCGACTTGACTTCCCCATAGCTGCTAGAAATAGCTTTCTCAATTAGGAAAAGTGAAACATTGCTAAAGATTTCAGGAGTTTTAATAATAAAAAAATCTAAATGTATCAGAAAATTGTATTGCACGCGCAGTGCTCCACTGAAGGAGAATTACCTTTGGGTTCCATGAGTTATTTTGTATGTTCATCCCAATGCGCCTCCACCCACCATGGAGCCCAACAAGGGGAGGCAGCCATCTGGTCATCTGACGTGCGTCAGGCACGGCACTTACCTCAGAGGTGGCACTGGGGTATAGTATTACAGGTTCGAGATGTGATCCGCCAGTTCACCCAGGGTACCCCTTACTGCAACACTAACCCTAAAGCAAAAGTCTTTGGGATTCTAAAAGAACCCAATTAGAAACCCTTAGAAACAATCACCAGCCGATTGACAGGAGCGGGCTTACTCCTGCCACCCGTCTACAAAGAAGCGTGGGCCAAAGGGAACGCAACAGGTATCCCCAGAACACCATTTTCCACCTTACGGGACGCCGCACACGACAAACATGCGGGTTGGCAAGCCAACAGCAAGCAAAAAGTCAGTAACAATGGTATTAGGGTTAAAAGGGGAGGGAGAAGGAGAAAAAGAAGGAAGGGGGAATAGAGAAGGGAGAGGGGGAGGAAATATCACTAGGGTACCTCGGGATCGTGACACCCGTACTCATCTAAAGGAGATGAGTCAAGTGTTCTGGCTTCACTGGCAAGGAAATCGGCCATCTCGTTCCTAACTACTTTTTTAAAAAGAAGTAGTTAAGCGTAAGCTATCCTAAATCAAATTCCTAAAGATGTGTTAAACTGTTTTTGCGTAGAACAGTCTAAAAAATTTATAGAAGAAATTGATGCCACAGTTGATTTGAACTTATATAAAGTGATTGCTTTTATTTCGCACTAATTTTACGGAAACAAAAAAAAATTAACTTTATACAATTATATTGAACTAATAAAGACAAATTTCATATTTTAAGATCATGGTTAGATTTCGCGAGAATTAACGTCTTTCGAAAACTACACAAAGGGTTACAGCCGATCTATCTTTTAATTATGTCGCAATCAAATGTGGTGAGAGTTACTCTTTAGCTGATATTTCCCCATTTATATTACAATAAAACACCGAAATCAGGCAATAGGTGGAACAAAAAAAAACACTACTTACGTCCAAACATACTTAAATTGAATACCTACAGAATTACACTAAAATATTTTAGGATTTTTGGACATATTTCCTCTCTTTATATATATAAGAAATATTTGGAGGGAAAAATTTCTTCATTTAAGAAAAAGGAGTTGCTTTTGCTTTTGAATCTAACCGAGAAAGGGAACTACGAAATAATATCCGAGGTCCGTCCCCAGTACCCCTCGTGTTGCTTCAGAGCAGAAGTTTATAAACCTTTTTTGTCTTATAGACCCCTTGCCGCATTTTTCGTCTTTGGATAGACCCCTGCTTACATAATATTAAATTTTTGTATTAGGTGTACAACTTTGCTTCCGCCGTTTTGTAATAGATGGCTGTAGTGGTAAGTGGTAGTCGAAATAAATAGATCGTAGATAGCCTACAATAAGCTTAGGTATTTGTAAACATAACGCCATCGAAATATTAGTCGATTTGTTTCGGCATCATAAAGTTATTCTCGATTAAACATGTCAGCTTACGAGCCAAATTCTCGTCATTTGCGGGAGTTTTAATTTTCTGCTTTGATATGAAGAAATCTGCGGTTGAGGCTCATAGAATGCTCTCAGATACCTATGGTGAGGCCACTATTAGTGAAAGAATGTGCCCAGAGTGGTTTCAACGCTTCAAGAACGGTGATTTTGACGTCGAAAAACCAGCATGGCGGTGGAAGAGAGAAGGTTTTCGAAGATGCAAAATTGGAGGCATTACTTGATCAAGACTCGTGTCAAACGCAACAAGAATTGGCAGGATCATTAAGAGTGACGCAACAAGCCATTTCACAAGGCCTGAAAGTCATGGGAATGATTCAGAAACAAGGAAATTGGGTGCAGTACGAGTTGAAGCCGAGAGATGTTGAACGGCGTTTGTTTGCTTGTGAACAGCTGCTTGCAAGGCAAAGACGGAAGGGATTCTGCATCGCATTTTGACTGGGATGAAAAATGGGTTCATTACGATAATCCCAAGCTCAGAAAATCATGGGGATATCCCGGCCATGCTTCCACGTCGACGGCCAAACCAAATATTCACGGTTCCAAGGTCAAGCTCGGTATTCGGTGGGACCAGCTCGGCGTAGTGTATTATGAGTTGTTAAAACCGACTGAAACAATCGCAGGCAATCGTTATCGAACGCAATTAACGAGCATTGAAAGACAAACGGCCGCAATACAAAGAGAGACA
The DNA here is from genome assembly GCA_019973975.1 of Trichonephila clavata. NCBI lineage: Eukaryota > Metazoa > Arthropoda > Arachnida > Araneae > Nephilidae > Trichonephila > Trichonephila clavata. Next base: position 6,439 of record BMAO01021275.1, read on the forward strand.
TGATAAAGTGATTTTACAGCATGACAATGCTCGACCCCGTGTTGCGAAAGTGGGCAAGACATACTTGGAAACGTTGAAATGGGAAGTCCTACCCCACCCGCCGTGTTCTCCAGAAGTTGCTCCCTCGGATTATCACTTGTTTCGATTAATGGCACGCGGCCTGGCTGAGCAGCACTTCCGGTCTTATGAAGAAGCAAAAAATTGGATCGATTCGTGGATCGCTTCAAAAGATGACCAGTTTTTTCAACGCGGGATTCGTACGCTGCCCGAAAGATGGGAGAAAGTAGTGGCCAGCGATGGACAATATTTGAATCATAAATGTATAACCAGTTTTTTACAATAAAGCCTCGAATTTCGGAAAAAAACGGCGGAAGCAAAGTTGTACGCCTAATACATTTATCAACTTAAATGTCTTTTGACAGCTGCTATAGAACTAATTATTTTAAAAGATTTAAATTTTTAATTGTATTGAAGTAAAGTGTTTAAAACTTAAGAATTATATGTTAATTAATTTTAAATTAAAATTTGATAATATATAAAATAATTGAGTAACAAACAAAAATGCTTTTAATCGGAGGGATGAATCTGGCGCCTTAATAATAATTAAAAAAATTAACATTTGGCATCAATCTTGTCGAGTGTAAGCCTAAACCTCCTCGGTTAATAGTGTCCAAGTCAAGTTTTTTTTTTGCTTTGTTTTGCTTTTGAGATTAGCAAACGCAGTGAAACTAATTTTTCTCAGCGAAAAAGCAATTAGAAAGTTCCTCACGAGGTTCCATAATTCGGGATAAATAACACGTATGTCTTTTTAAAGCCAAATTCGCTGACATCCATTTCTGAACTTTAAGATCTTCGTTTGTACCTATTCTGATCAGTTTCTATTGTAATATATGACATTTATTTTCTTCAATGTGACCATATGAATTCCTTTTCTAATGTGGTATTAAAATAGTCAAAACATTCTCAATCCTAGTTTCAAAATTTGAAAGAAGTCATTTAAATGTTGAAGGGTAAGTCAAAACTTCATGTCTGATTGTCAATGACAAAATGAGAAAAAGGAAAATTCACGAAGTCCAGCATTATGCTCTTTTTTAGATTAATTCTGCCAAGAAAAGTTTAAATGATGTAGTCTTTGTTTTAATAAATATATGCTGTCACCTTGTAAAAGCAAATTAATCTCATTAAATTTTGAAAATAAACCTGTTAATAGGCAAAATTTTGTTTCCACTTGATTATTTATTTCTTTTAAAATTCGGTCTGATTTAATGAGAGCCACCATTGTAGAGCTCCAAATTACTTTTTCGCTGACATGGACCCCTTGTATGTCGTCATAGACCCTGGGAGTCGATATAGAGCACTTTGGGAATCACCGCTTTAGAGTATGACACTCTCTAAATCGTTGAAGTGGTAAGGTTGGCGAAAGTTACAAGTTAAAGGTATCATTCTGGTAACCTTACATGATCATCAAAATCACAGTAGATTATCATATATAATCAAGATCTGGAAGAAAATCAATCGTTCATAGGTTAAGTATTGTTACGGAAAATTTGGACTTTCCTCACAAACTTGTCGAAAAAGAATTCTGACAAGGAATATTGTTTGTATGCAAACAGAAAATATTCTTTAATAATGCCAAGTAAGTAGCCTTTATGCCTTTGGCGACAAATTGTACAGCCAAATTTCGCCAAAATAATGTGATTATTTGAAGAGATAAATCCAAAAGATTCTAGAACATGGCATCCCTGCTTATAGTTGAACGATGTAGAGAAGCAACATTTACAGCGATTGTTCTACTCGTCGATTTCATGCGATATATTGCTGTTTGAATTTGTATAAACGGTAGGTAAAACATTTACGTAGAACCTTAGAGAAATCTCTCATCCACTCATCATAATAAGTAGGGGAAAAAATAAGAATAATTTGCTGAAGTGTTACATAAGAATATAAAGCAGTCCACAATGAGTGCAACACAACAACGCTGGTGGAGGGGAGAGTGGCAAACCACTCATCCAGTTGAATTAGTTAATGACGTCACATATCTGACAACCACGCCCGTCTTTCAACCGGCTGCCGCATCTCGACGGAACGAGGGGAGAAAAGGGAGGAATTTCTTTAATATCAAAGATTAAAGAGAATATTATTTTTAAGTCCGTTACTCATTACCTCTTAAATATCTGCGTGGGGTTATTGAAAGGAGATTTTAAATAACCACTTGGAAAAAAGTAAGAAAAGGTGGAGAAGTTTAAAATAGGATCAAGTTGTCACACTAACCGCATGCAAAAGCTTGCATGGAGGGGGTAATAATTAGAGTGAATGAAGTCTTGCAAAAGAAAACAACGAGTGATAAATAATTTAATTTGTATCAAGACATTCTCATCCTTTTCAGAGCTGGGAAGTGTCGATATGAGTGGTTAAGGACTGCTCTAGGTCTCTTAGAAGAGCTAGGGATAGAATTATCATAAGCCGGGATTTCTCTGATGGATTCATTTGGAATCTGTGGTAACCGGTTGAAAAAATTTTCTGATTGTTTTTTAAGGAAATCAAGAAGCGGCGGAACGTTAAGATCTTTATGAATTTGTATAGCTACAGATTAACTCTCAGTGGTTCTCAAACTTTTTAACCCATGGACCCCTTTTTTATAGTCAAAACATGACCATGAACCCTTTTTATAGTCAAAACTTGCCCATAGACTCTTACTTAACTTTAAAAATAAATTTTTCGGGAAAGTTTTGCCCCAAGTAAAAAGGTACATAAACGCATAGTATAAAAATTACAAATTAAAAAAAAATTGTTGAAGAATTATTTATTGAAATTGCAACTTTTGTTTCAAATAAAAAAAAATTATTGACTTGGATGAACTTGATGAGATGTTACGAGTGTATATATATATATATATGTTTGTCTCAATGTTTGTGAGTAGCAACCGCACAAATCCCCACGAGCACTAGTTTTTAGTCGGTTTCTTGTGTGTGTGTGTGATGAGGTTTTTTACGGCACTCAATCCACGTTCTACCAAATTGGAAGACGAGAAAGTAGTCAACAACTTTTGTACAATAACCCATAATGCAGGATATAAAATTATAATCTGTTTTTGTAACCATAATTTGTGGTATCTTGTTCAAACATTGGTTTTAGTCCCTCGTTTGTGGATATTTTAATAAGATGCTCCTGTATTAGTATGAATTCATCTGGGATCTGAATTAATCCATGCGCAAAAGGGTTCAACCCCCATTCGGGAATATCCAAGTGAATTATTGTTATTTATTTAAATTTCCATAAAAATAAAAATAGATCAAATTTTTTAAAAATTTTATATTAAACTTTGTGCGTGGACCACCTGACATTGTTCAGGGACCCCGAAATCAATTTTAATATTTCATAGACCCCCCCCCCAGAATAATATCGGGACCCTTGGGGGTCCGTACGGATCACTTTAGGAACCCCTGGATTAACCATATATTAATTGTTTCCTCTTAAGAGGAAATCTGTTGTATTTTCTAGAGGATTCTAGAATAATTTACAATTTACTCCAAACGCACCCGACTGCATATAAAAAAAACGAATCACGTGACAATCACTATATTGTTTTGCTGTCATAGAGGTTTAAAATTTCTGATTGATGCATAAATTAAATTAGTCATCATTAAATGTGATTTCTCAGTCATTTTTCTTCATTTTTAAATTCTTTTTGGAAATATAATATTTCTTTCTTTTCTTCTTCCTAAATATTTCGAATTTCTTTTGAATTCGGATATCTTCAATGTTGTGTTTTAAGTTACCTGAATTTTATATTACCAGTGGCGCACACAAGGGGGGGGGTGTCCTAGGGGTCCAACCCCCCCCCCGAAGCCCTTGAGTTTTTTTTTATTGATGATAATCCTGTATATATATAACGTAAGATTCAATTAAGTACTTGTAATTAACAATTTATTTTATAAATTAATGCTAATTATTAATTCAATAATTTATTTTTTACTGTCTTTTGTTAACAAAATCGACAAAATCAGAAGAATCAATGGGTGTTGTCTTGAGGTATGACACGAGTTGGGGGACTTTAGACCATGGACACCTCCTTGAAAAAATTTTGTGTTCGCTACTGTACATTACTATTCTACTTTATTATATTCATGTGTTATAAGTCTGTCCTAAGATTCGGAAAAAGAGAAGGATTTTTATTTCATAATTCCTAAGTGACCACGGTAGCCTGGTGGTTATGGTCATGAACTCGTGGCTGGAGTGTCACGGGTCCGAGTCCTGCTGCCACTGAAAACCCGCCGTGTAGAGGAGTCGATGCACATTAAATTTGTTGAGACTCAATGTCCTCCCCTTAGAGTGATGTGGAAATTAGGAGAAAGAAGTGCCAGTTCATATGTCGTCCTCGTCACTTGACAGAGATTCAAAGAGATGAGGTCCTTCACCAATAGCCTTCAAGTTGCTCTACAGTGCTATGTTAACAAAACTCTCACTGGAAATTTCTAAATTCGTAAAAGTTCGGAGAGAGAAGAACCTTAATTAATAATATCCAAAAAAATAATAAAGGAGAACAATAAATTATTCAAAAAAAATGGCCATTGGAGATCAATAAAAAAATGAAATCTATTAAAAAACCATTTTGCAAAATAATAATTCATTCAAAGATCTGAAATTAATGACACGAAAGATCCCGAGTTTTACATACTTGATCTGAAGTTTGTTTCTTCGAAATTGCTTTCGAACAACCACTAATTGTTCGAAGAATACCTCTAAAACAGCTTAAATCGAATTGAATCGAATCAAAAACTAATTACAAAATCATTCCAGGAAGCTCTTAAGAAAAAATACAAAAGTTAATGGATTAGTAGCTTAGATGCATTTTGAAGAAAAAGATTTTGTGACAATAAATATCCTGAAACTCTAATGAACCACTATTGTTTATCAGCAATACCTTGTTTCTTTTTCAGGTTTTCTTGTCATTTACTAATTACTATAACAAATGTTTTGATATATTTTAAATAAATCTGGGGTTGGTTTATAAACTACAACTAAGTATTCGTTTTGCTGCATTAGTGGGCATATGTCTGCCAAAAGGAACAACATTGGTAAAATTTCTTCAGTTTTTAAATGAAAAAATATATTTTAGATGATAAATATAATATCTTAAGGTATCTGACTACTTGCGACAGCTTTTTTTTTTTTAAATGAAGATATTGGGATTTTTTGTGTCTTTTATATTTGTTTAGTACACTTTATGAAAAATATGCTAAAATTAAAGGAGAAAAAGAAATCTTTATTACTAAAATAGGAAAAAAATGGGTAAAAGACAAAAAATAACATAAACGTGGCCCATTCTGTACCAAAAGTTTATAAACAAATTTTCAATTCTGATGTGTTGCTATGTTATTCATTTTTAAGTGACCTTCACGTTAAAAGATATTTTAGTTTTTAACAAAAACTAGAGCCCTTTATCTTAGTTGTTACATAAAATTGCTTAAAAAACAGTGATTATATTCACATAAAGGACTGTAAATTTTGTAATTCACATTCACATTTCAAAATTCACATTTTTAGGGTATCGGATACTTTAATTAAAAAAAATAATAAAGTTTCCTATGTTCCTATATGTATCGAGGATAGGAGTGAGTTACTAATAATTTATTTAAGCAAGGTATTTTTGAAACATGATGCAGAAAAACAAATAAGTATTAAGATAACATATTAAAGTGAGAGAGTGAATATTGAAGTCGCACTACTCAGCTACTCGAGGGCTTTTGGCGACGGACCTCGTAATTTTGAACCATGGTCAAGAGACGAGGACGACACCTGAGCTGGCACCCACCTCTCCTAACTTTCACACTACATCAACAGGAAAACGTTTGAGCCTCGACATATTTAACGTAAATCCTTTCCCCCAACGCGGTGGGTCTTCAGTGTTACGAGGCTCGAACTCATGACACGTCGGTCACGAGTCGTTATCGAAAATATATTAGAACAAATTATATATAAGGGTGCCCAAATGAAAAGTGGACAAATTAAAAAAAAATTATGATTTTATTGGAAATCAGAAGAAATCGCTCTGGGGGTTGTAACACAGGTCCCATCGTTTCGGCAGCAGGACTATGGCTTCACTATAGAAAAAAAGTGGTTGATTCTTATAAAGTCCTGTCCAGCTTCCTTCACTTCATCGTACAAATGGAAACTTAATACTCTCTTTAGTAGCCTAAAGGCCTAAAAGTCCCAGGGGGACAAATCCGGACCGTACGGTGGGTGTTCTAACATTTCCCAACACATTTTTTTACAGTTGCACGTAGGGAGGATATTGTCATGGAGATCCGATAATCGTTAAAGCTGCCCTTCTCCAAAACTATTGTACTTGATGGAATGATAATTTATATATATATATATATATATATGCCAGTCTGTTATAAATTCTTGATAAAATATAATACATCGATAGATTAATAAAAAATTAAGATTTTATTCCAACCCAACCAGAGTTTTAAAAATAAACTTAAGAATCAGAACTCTTTATACACAAATGTAAAGTTACACCAAGGGTTTAGACGTTTTATCTACAGCTGAGGTAACTTACTGGTCACGGTCACATGGCTGGCTTCAGTACTATGTCGTTCTTAGAGTACTGAAGACATGCCGTGTAGAGGAGGCCGGTGCACGTTAAATATGTCGAAATCCCTATCTTCCCATTGCCGTGGTGTTTAGTTTAAAAAAGGGGTTGTAACGGGTCTATCCGCGTTTTTCCTAACAACCCTCTTGTGGGAAAACTTTTTTTTAAATATTATTTAGTTGAAAACTTCCTTCCAAAGAAGAAGACGCGATCTATGTAAATTACTTCGCGTATTTAATTATTAGCTTTTAGGTTCGAGTGGGAGAAAGAGGTTAGAAGTTAAAGGATAGCAATGAAGATTAACGTAAGATAGCGTAAAGCTAGACGAAAGCCCTTCGAAGATTATTTGATTAATATTAAGATTGATGATTTGGTCAATTAGTTGTTAAATTGGATTCGGTCACTTTGGATTGGATTGCTTTAGAAATTATCTTTAAATATTAGAAGGTACATATTGCCTGGACGGCTAAGTGTAAGTGATCCGATTGAAAATTATATCTCCAATTATCTCGTCGCTATTGCCCCCATATTTATCAATTGTTGCATTTCTTGCAACTTGGGTTGTTGTATTTGTGTCGTTGTTTAGAATAGTATATATAAATAATATAAATTGTGTTGTTTTGACCTATGGCTAGTTTTCCTTCTAACTCTCGTATACTAACTACAATCGTACACCTCATCCATTACAGCGTTCCTCTCAAGAGACCTCATCACTTGACCGTGGTCCATAGCCAATAGCCCTTGTGTTGCTTTACAGTGTGACGTTGATAAACACTCAATTATTGGACGCTTTACTGCGTTGATGCAAAAGTGTGTACTATAGGGGTCGGCAACCTATGGCACGAGTGACACACGTTAAAATTTTCAGTGGCACTTTGCACTACTTTACAAATTTGTCGACTTTTGAGTGGATGGAACTTGATAAACTCGGAATGGACCTTATTTAACAATTATCTTCGGTATTATGGATATTTAAGGAATTACGAAAAAAATCTGAAAGATAACTATAAATATAAATTTACAGCTATTTTGTAAGTTTTTGAATGCCATTGCTGAAGATATTTGATTGATGAGAGAAAAATGCATGTACTCTCTGCTTTCCGCTCTTGGTTCTACATATCTAAATAAAAAAAAAAATTCTTTTCTCATATGAAAAATATTTTGAGTCTTAATATTTTTGAAATTGTTTAATAACTGGATGTTCAAAATCGTGTCAAATTGAAAGTCACATATATCCCTTATTTTGCGATATGAAAGTATGTGTAGAGCGGTGAAAGCATTGGGTTCGCATTAAATTTTTTACTTTTAATAAAGGGAAATACTGTTAATAAAGGGGAAAATTTTTTGTCTATTCTCTGTTTGTTTTTATGTTAAAAATATCTTTAAATAATGCAAAATTTAAAAAAATAAAACTGTAAATCTCTATATTATTGACCTCTATTCTCGACCTCTGCATGCATTATCGCGGGAATAGAATTGTATCAAAAAGGTCCTACTGTGTGGCACGCTGAATCCTATTGATAGATTGGTTAGGCACGCCCCATCTAAGAGGTTACCGATCCCTGGTAGACCATATAGAACACTTCGACTCAAAAACACTCCGTATAATGGAAATACGCGTATCACAGAATTTAAAACAGATTTCACAACCTTTTCAAAAACGCAAGTATCTTCCAGGAAATCGACAAATCCCCGCTTACTTCACGGTAAATTAATCAATCTCATCTGCGAAGGGAAAAAAAAAACAATTAGAACTTTTTGATACCGAGTTAGTTAAAAAAAAATGTTGAAAGTTTATCCCTGAAAATTAAGCTCGTTTACGAGATATGGTAATCGGTGTCTCCGGTTAGTTTGCATGCGAAATTAAAAAAGTTAACACGCGTCTTTTTTTTTTAAGGGTATGCATATGAGGTGGGGGATTATATGATGCTTAACTTAACCGAAGCGCATCTCCCTTTTTTTTCTCCCCTTAATTAGCAGTCAACTAATTGTTACAGACTTTAAAATCCGTCCTCTGGGATACAGGGGAAAAAAGTGTTGTTAGTTTCAAAAAGTATGGATTTTATAGCCAACTTTCAGTCCCTAATATTGTGAATTGTTTTACGAACTTTCTATAAAGTTTGTAAATTTTGAAGGTAAAACATGTTTTCAGTAATGTCTCTTGGTAAAACCATTGTGATAAACAGATTGTGATTATAATTGCATTAAACATGAAATGTGCGTTTTGAGTTGAAATTTGATTTATATATCGTATTGGGAAGCGACACAAAGGCTACTGGCGAGGTGCTTAGTAATTCTGAACCATGGTCAAGTGACGAGGACGACATCTGAGTTGCTCTCCCTCTCACCACGTTAACGGGAGGAATTTGAGCCTTGACAGATTTAATGTGCTTTAACCCCACAACGCAATGGGTCTTACGTGGGGAGTGGCTATGAACATCGCACCACTCAGCTTCTAGAGGGCTTCTGGGTAAAATCCTAGCACAGTACACAGCTGTATTTGGCGACAAAAGTTTTCGCCAAATGGCGCCAAGGAAAAAATCGCGTTTTTCAAAATGGCGTCCGAGACAAAAACAAGATTAAAATGTGTGGTTTTCAAAGTGGCGTCAAGAGACAAAAAACGTGGTTTCTAAAATGGACAACATAGGAAACATCAATTCAAAAATAAGAAATTAAATGCAAATTCCGGACATTCATACAAAAAAAATCATTACTTTCTTACCTTCTATTCAGAAGAAAATCCATTCGTGTGTGTGTGTGTTTTTTTACGAAGAAATGAGTGAGTGAGTTAATATTATCGTCGCACTGTTCAGCTACACGAGGGCTTTTGGCGACGGTCCGCGTAATTTTGAACCATGGTCAAGTGACGCGGACGACACCTGAGCATCCCCCCTCTCCTAACTACCACACCAAGGTGAGGACGTTTGAGCTCTTGACAGATTTAACGTGCATCGCTCCCCTACACGGCGGGTCTTCAGTGGTACTGGGATCGAACTTATGACACACTAGCCATGATCCGATGCCTAGACCACTTGGCTACCGCGGCCACTTTTACGAAGAAAACGTGGTTTCTAAAACAATTTCTACTAGAAAAACTGAAAAATCGTCGCGCTACAGGGGGGGGGGGGATCCAATATGAATGCTTTAGGCCGATGAACTAACGATCATTTCTCTCAAACACAAATTGCTTTCATATTTCGGACATCCATACCGAAATATTTTTAATCGTTCACTCATTCACAAAGCAATCATTTCTTTCTTGCCGCTTTCATTCAAAAGAAAAAATATCCATTCGTCGATCTTCAAAAAAGAAAACGTGGTTTCCAAAATGGCTTCAAGATGAAAACAGAAAAACCGTTGCTTCTATGATGCAATAGGGAGAAAAAACATCGTCCAAATTGAATGTATCACCACACCCTTTCTCTCTAAAAAACAATCTTTCAGCAGTTGTTTCATTAAAAAAAAGAAGAAAATCCACTCATTCCTTCAATTTCAGCTTTCTAGAAAAGTCTCTTAGAAATGACCGAAATGGAAAAAAAATGACCGCTGACCAAATCCTGAAAAACTAAAAAAAAAATCCGGCCCGCAGATGTTTACGTGGCCGCGGTAGCCTAGTGGTCTATGTATCGGATCGTAGCTGGCTTGCCAAGAGTTTGGGATCCAGTACCATTAAAGACCCGCCGTGTAGGGTAGCGATGCACGTTAAATCTGTCGAGATCTCAAACGTCCTCCCATTGGTGTGGCAGTTTAGAGAGGGAGTGCCAGCTCAGGTGTCGTCCTCGTCACTTGACCGTGGTTCAAAATTACGAGGTCCGTCGCTAAAAGCTCTCGTGTAGCTGAATAGTGCGACTTTACTATTCACTCACTCACCCGAATTCCTTAAATTTACCCACTATTCCTAAATTTTGCAGGGTTAGGGTTATCGAATTGTAAACTTTATCGCAAAGTATGTTCTGCTACGATCCAACCGGTTTTTGCCAACGGACCTCGTAGTTGTGAACCATAGTCAAGTGATGAGGACGACACCTGAGCTGTCACCCACCTCTCCCAACTTCCACACCACACCAACGGGAGGACGTTTGAGCCCTGACAGATTTAACGTACATCACGCCCCTACACGACAGGTCTTCAGCGGTACTAGGTTCGAACTCATGACATGCCAGCCACGAGTCCGGGGGCACCAAGTTTCGAACCTGTAACTCGACAACGTCGGCCACGAGTTTGCAACCATGACTACTGAAGTATATTTAATGTGTTATAATAAATAAAATTCTGCATTCGAGCCCTTCATATGCACTGCAAAAGCTTCAATTTATTGTATTTTTAACTCTCTGTATTATCATGATACGTGACCACAATTTATCCAACCATTCTCGATATCGTTTTGATTTACTGACTTTCGTATTCATATAACATTGCAATTATTTATTGCTCTTTGAATTCGTGAAATAAAAGCATATTTTTTTTTTCTTACTGAAATTCCTCCTTTTGGCTCGCAGAATTTGCACACAATAACTGTTTTTTTTTCAATCTGTTAAACTATTTTTTTCAATCTAATTTTAGATTCTAATCCCTAAATGTATAAAAAAGAAAAGCAACTAACTCACTCATCACATTTAAACCTACAGACGGGGGGGGGGGGCATCATACACAAAAATTGCCATTTTTGAATTATTACACCAATATTCTTGAAATTGGTTTCCGAAATCCGCTAAAAACGGGTTTTGAAGAAATCGACTAACAATAAGGTGACCAATTTTTTTTTTTTTTTACAATGAAAACGAGGTCGAAAAATTTAAGAAAAGATTACAACGTAACATATGAAAGATTTTATTAATTCAAACAAAAATACACTAATTACGCTTACCTCCCTTGTAATTATTTACTTAAACAAGTATTTTTCCATTGTGAATGAATTTTTTTGTCCATACATCTTCTAACACATCGGAACTTTCGGATCGGGAAAAATCCTGCATATGCAACTTTACGGTATGTGCTACAGCTAAAGTATCAACATTCAATCTTGATTTCTCACTTGTCCATAAATCATTACCAATTTAAAAAGTTTTTTCAACTGCTGCCTTAGTTGCAGGGCAGTACAACGTAAATTCAACAAAAATAACTAAATTTTCATGTAAAATGTGTTCATTTTTGAAATGGTTAAATACAGTCACTCAAAAAAGTATTGGGTCACTTGGCATGCATAACTGTAAAGCCATTTATAAAAATATTTATCACATTAAAACAAAAACAAAATGAATCAAGAAATATTTTAACATTTGGTGTACAGTATATAAGGAAAATTTTATTTGTATTATAGAATTATAATTTGATCTATAGCTTTTCAAATATAATTCAAAGGCCCACTGGAGTCAAAAAAGTATTGGGACACTTTTGAAATGAGAAATTTATCAAATATACAGCGCATCAATAGAATTTAATTTCACGCCACTTTTAGAAGTTAGATTTTATAGAAGTTTAAATATAAACGTTTCAACAAATAAGATTATTTATAGAAAAAATAGAAAGAGACAAAGATCTATCGGTTGGTTTGCAAAATCTCGTAATAAGTCATTGGTAAGAGGGAAAATCAGTTCTCAGTATAAGAAAAATCCTGAAATTGAGCAAATCTACTGTTTTTAACATCATTGTCAGGTTCAAGAAAACAAATAGTGTTGTACACAAGCAAAGATAAGGGCGTCCAAGGATATTTAATGAAAATAAAGAGAGGTGGATTGTGTGAGACAAGTACACATTAATCCAAGAACTAGTGCAGTAAAAATGACTTTACAATGTAAAAGCAGGTTCGAAAAATCAGAAAATCCTGAAACTGTCAGAAATGTTTCAAGAAAACATAAGTATCATGGCAGAGTACCTCAAAGAAAGCCCTACATCAGCAAAGCAAATAGGCAAACTACGTTGGCATTTGCTAAAATGTATGCAAGGCAGCCAACAGAATATTGGGAAAATTTAATTTTTGTTGATGAAAGCAAATATAACATTTTTGGATCGGATGGCAAGCAAAAAGTTTGGAAGATATCAAATACAGCAGTGCATGTCAAAAATGTATGGCCTACTGTCAAATATGGAGGGGGTAACCAAATTGTCTGAGGCTAAATGGCAATCTCTGGTGTCGGAAACTTGCATTTCATTGGTGGTATAATGAATAAATATGTCTATCTTGACATTCTCAAGCAAAATTGAAAACGAAGAGAGAGCAAGCTGGGAATCTCAGGACATTTTAAATTGTACCAAGATAATGACCCAGAACATACTGCAGATACGTGTAAGTTATGAGTCCTCTACCACCGTCCTAGTGTTATTAAAACTCTTGCACAAATTCCAGACCTTAATCCCATTGAACATGTGTGAGATTATTTACAGCAAAAACTATATGAGCTCCAAATTTCTCACAAGCAGGATTTAAGAAAATATTTGGTCGAAGAGTGGACCAAAATCGATGGATAGTTTTGCAAAAAATTGATCCAATCCATGCCAAATAGACTTTGAGAGGTCATAAAAAGCAAGGGTGTTCAAACAAGATATTAATTTCTAAATTTTAATTGTTTTTCTTAATTTATTGGGAAGTATCCCAATACTTTTTTGAGCACGTTTTTTAATTTGATTTCTTTTATTTTCAATTTTAACCATAACTGCATTAATGAAAGGGTTTTGTTCAAGTTATTATTATTTGTATTTAGCAAAATAAAAACATTTACTTCTTTTTTGGTTTCATTTGTATGTTTAAGTAAAATATTACGATAAAAGTCTATGAGCTGGTAGTTGTGTCCCAATACTTTTTTGACAGACTGTATTTCCACCCATTTTTCATCTTCAACATGCTGATTTTCTCATATCTCTAATTTATCAAAATTTAAGTATACATTCAGTCTTCTAATTTCTTCCAACAGACAATTATCATCGATTTTAATATCAGGTATTTTTTCGAAAAAAGCTCAATATAATTTTCTATATCTGTCTTATTTACTTGTGATGAAGTCAAAGTTCTGAAACCCCATGTATATTACAGAGGAATGGATCAGGATAGTGTGTGTGCAAATGCACCCAGAAAATTTTCCATATGGTCCATAAGTTGCCAAAAATGATGCCAACTTGATACCAAACAGATTGAGACATTTTTTTTTGTATGTACCTGTTAATTAATGGAGACAATTAAGCTTTACATTTTAAGCAATGTGTATGTACAGTTGTATGATTTGTACAATAGGGTTGGTCTGCCATTAGGCAGTTGGGGGGGGGGTACCCCTCCTAGTTATAATTATATAAAATGACAAAAAAAGACAAATATATGAAATTATGTTATTTTTATTAAAACATCTTCAATTTTGCTCAGCCTGAAGAAAAATAAAAGCCTAAAATATTAGAAATATAATCGCAATTTATAAATTATTTCACCTAAATTTAAACTATTTTTTGTTTTCAAAACAAGAAAGAAATTTGTCAATTTATCATGAGACTTTTGTGGCATGGTTTTTCTCATACTCATAGGGTCAATACTTATGACCAATTGTTCTTACTCTTAAATGCATTTTCAAACAATAGGGGCAAGTAAAGAGTTGATCACAAAATGAGCAGCTTAAGTCTCTGCTAACCACATTCATCTCAACCCCCATTAAGAAAATAATTTTCATATAAAGTATAAAAAAAGTTGATCACAAAAATTTTAAAACAAATTAAATAATTAAAATAAAAAAAGAAGCCAATAAAACAATTTACAAAACAAAGCAACAAAAGCAAAAATTATCAAAATGTAAATAAATGCGATTAGAGAACTTCAGCAAAAATCGATTAACTAATACAGTAATAAAAAAATGATCAAGCTATGTGATCATTTTAGTTTACATATTGCATAAAAAATGACTAAACGTTTGGTGCATTTGCACTGTCCTGACCTCCTCATAGCTATAGTCCCAAAAATAGAGAATTAGCTTCAGACAGATTTCTATTTAATTATAGGTATAGTTTTTTTCTCTCTCTCATTTCAATGCCAGGAAACTTACAAATCAATATTATTTTAAATAAGAATCAATCAATACCTTTTTTTCTTTTGTGAATCGCAAAGCCTTCCATTAAAAAAATAATAGTAACAGATAAATTTTATTGTAATTAAAACAAATTACTAAGATATTTTTAGAATTACATAGTACTCTGGAACCCAACTGGTTCTCAGATATAGTCTATGGTAAAAATAGCATTTAAGAGAAGCTGTGTGCATAACAAAAATAATATAGATAATGCTGTTGACCCAAAAAAAGGTTTGGTTCATTTTGAACTACACTGCAGCATAGGTACAAACAAAAAATTTTAACATTGTGGGCCTATTCTTCCACTTTAGTTTAAAAGCTATAAAATATCGATTAAAGCAGATAAATTAAATCATTTTAATTTAAATATGATTCATTTTTATATCTGTTTGATTTAATGAAGTTCATGAATCAAATAATATTTTATAATTAATTTAATTTTAGTTTAAATAGTCATTATAATCATACTTATTTTTGCCTGTTTTGATTATTTAAAGCAACAAATTTTTCAATTTTCTCCATGACCATTAAAAAAATTTAATGGGTCAAACTCACAGGTGGGGAAATTTGACCTTATAATGAGAAGACATTTTATAAAATAAACTTAGCATTAAAGGCACAGCGAATTTATTTTAAGTTTTTTCATTACACATTAGATACAATTAATATATAATTTTTTTTGTAGTATCAGGTTATGAAAAAAAATTCATAAAATTAGATAAATTTTAAATGCACCAATATATAAGGAATCGCAAAAAAAAAAGTTTTAAAACATAACTGCATAATTTTGCAAACAAATGAAAAATACAATAAAATAATGCAAAAATATGTTTTAATAATCAGTTTTAACAAATTATATACATTTATAAACAATTATAGAATAAGAACCTTAAAATATACCTGAAGAATGGGGACCAATATATGTGGAACCTCACAATTTATTGAATATCACATTATAAACTCACAATCTAAATTCACACCAAGTTATTTAAATAGATGTTAAAATAAATATTTTAAATGGAATGAAGAATTTAAAAACGAATTCACATCAAAATCATTCCCTGTTGTGTGTGTTGAGAAGGGGGCTTCACAGCATTTAGAATAAATTTCGAATAAAAATCATTTGCAAACAAAATATTTAACAATAACAAAATTTGGATTAAAATTTTAAGTAATCCTTTGATAAAGCAAAAATGTTTAAAATACAGGTAAAAGACTGAAAAGGATGAGCAACAATACTAAAAAATATAACAGATCAACATATTGAGTTCGATGAAAAATATCATCAGGAAAACACATTGAATAAAAATTGTTGTTAAAAATATGACAAAAATATTAATGCTACAAATGGAAAGTTAAACAAAATGTTTTTCTACATATTTAAATTTTATTTTTCTTAATAAAAGATTTTTAAAAGGAAAATCAATTTATAAAAACTGAAAATCACAATATAAAATTACATAACATAAAAATTTATTTATTTTGTTAAATAATATTTCAGATAGTTTGTCCTGGTTTAATATAAGAAAGAAAGCTTTGTCCTAAGTGCATATGTAATAAATAAATTTGTATATGTGGATATCTAAATCTATATGTATGAATAAAGAATTTCTATTTTCACTACAATTACAAATATGGAAATATTAAAAATAGATACTTATAAAAAAATACAAAGCTCTTATGGCTTCATTATAAAAGACATAATGCAAATGTTATAAATATGATATTACAAATTGAATATAGTATTATTTCATTTACAATATGAAAGCATGATTTATTTATGTATTTTTATCCCTTTACACTAAAATATAATATTTCTGTATTAAAAAAACTTCCGAGTTGATAAATTTTCTTTTCAGGATCAGAAAAACCTGCCTTTATGAGTTAAAATATTATTGATCAGGAATAAATAATTGTTTAAATAAACATGTGTATGTTCAATAACAAAGCAAATATTTTTACTTACATTAAAACATATTAGATAAATAAACATTAAAATATATTGTTAATTCCTTTTCATGATGAATTGAGCATTATTTTCAAACACATACTTTTGACCTGACGATAAAATCAGAAGCTATCAGTAGAACAACATCACTTTTTTCTACTAGTTAATAATTCTATTATTTGTAATAATTTATTTGACATAGATTACACTTCATAACATTATGAGAATTTTTTTGAAGATATGAATAATTTCTCAATTTAAGGAATGTAATAATCTAGATAACATTTTCAAAAATAAAAGTTTCTAATATCACATTTTTATATAAATGATAAAAATGCCCTGATTAAAAAAATCTAAAATTTTACCATATGTCCATTCTAAAACCCATCTCAAGTCAATAATTAATTGTGTCACAATTTGTGCTTTCAACAAAACATTATATTTAAATATTTTGTTTCATCAAAATAAAATGAGATTTGAAAGCTTTGCAATACATTAATTTAGACATTAAATAAAATTGCTTTCTTTCTTATTGTTCAAAAGGAGAAAAGAAAAAATTTGGCAATTATCATCTAAAATAACATAATTCAAAAGAAAAAATAAATAAAATCTTTGGATCAAAAAATTAAATTCTCAACTTTACAAAATTATCTATCCCTAAAGGCAAATTTTGGCAGAATGTAGGGCAGGGAGAAATGCATCCTAAAGTTGAAGCTCATTTATTTGATTAAGATTTTGACATGTCATATGAAAGAACCAAACCTTGCTTCGGCTGCAAATAAATATTACTTAAAGGAACCATAATACATGTTTCTGCAGTATTTCTTGGCAACGTATATTCAGCTGAAGTACTGCTTCGTGTTTGA
Organism: Trichonephila clavata; assembly: GCA_019973975.1. NCBI lineage: Eukaryota > Metazoa > Arthropoda > Arachnida > Araneae > Nephilidae > Trichonephila > Trichonephila clavata. The sequence goes on from BMAO01021275.1 coordinate 23,899, forward strand.
TCGGACAAATCCTCTGTTCGCATAAAAAGTCTATTAGAATATTTTGGATTTGTAAGTACTAAATAAGCTGCTACAGGTAGAGATGGAATTTTAGCAGTTAAATTAACTAATACTTCATTATCACCCATATTGACTATTACTAAAAAGCTTTTTGCTCCCAGTATGGAACGAGTGAAAGAAAAAATGTTTGTGTCTACTAGTGCATATTCAAATGTTCCTAATAACAAAGATGGTTCTCTTCGCAACTTTACAAGCTTCTTAAAATTTTCGAGGCATGAAAAAGGATCAGCTCTTTCAACCTAGCAAATTAAAATGATACAATTATAGACAAATTATAAATAAGTTATTTAATAAGTCTTCAGAAAGTAAGTACTAATTTCATCAAATAAATATATAATGCAGGATACTTTAAAATAAATTTTATTATCATTGATGCTACACAGAATCTAAGTTTCTTCAAAGTTGAAATGAGTAAGTTAAGTATGCTATCAGCTTTTACTAAAATAGATTCATTCTCAGTTTTTGAGAAGAGGAAAATTGTAATGAAACAGTTTCAAGTATGATAACTGCTTTCAATATCTCTATGTATATCACCATTAATTTCTATTAGTAACAACTTAATTTCTTATTCAGTTTCAGATTCTAATTTCAGAAGCCACACATAAATGTTTGCAAATTTGTAAATATTATAAGAAAAAACTCTTGAAGAAAAAAAAAATATTGATTTCTGCATTTTCTTGTCCCACCCCAAACTTAACCTGCAATCAATTGATTTTGGAATATACCTAAATTTATGGGCTATAAGTAATAAATAAATACATATTAGTTCTGCAGAACAAAAAACATACGATACAAATAGAATTTTTAAAATATTTCCATTATTAAAAGATTTATAGATATCATACAAGTATGATAAATAAACAATTTACGATGAGTGGTAAATTAATCTTGCAAAATTCATTTTTAAAGAAGTACACACAATATTAAATAAAAGACTATCATACTTTTAATAACCGTGAACTTAGCTCACATTTGAAGTTTACACAATAATGGCTTTTTCTGAACTAGGTGACTGAACTAAGCTGTTCTATGCCAAAGTCACCACATAAGTGCATTTCATTATACAGCAGATGTCATTATTGTTTCAGTTTAGTCAACTCAACTCAGAAATTTAAAAAAAATTATCAACCCTCAGCTGCAGTGAGAGTTAAGATATAGTTTTTAAAAGGTTAATAATTGGATTTATCATGTCCTAAATCAATCACACAGAAAAAACTAAGAACCATTAGTGCGTTCCACAACTTCATTTAGAATTTATATGCAAAAAGATACCATACATTAAAAGGGAAAAAGCTAAAATCTGAAATATTGTAGTATAAAATTAGACCAATTAAATATATTCTGATTTTAGTTCAGAGTGATTCTTTTCAGAAAAAAAGTTCAAATTTTAAGAGGAATATATTTTTAAAACAAAAATACATTCAATTTATTTATAACAGACATTTTATATCAACTTCAAAAGCAAATAAATATTATAATTCTTTAAAAAATATATAAACTATAGTGTTTTTGTTACATAGTTATGGATGATTTAGATTTAAAAATTACAAAACAAACTTAAAAGAAAGATATTTCATAATAATGATACAGAAAAATTTATTAGAATATAATAGAAATATTGATTTAAAGCAATATTTGAATATTAAATAATTCTATATAATATTGATACTTTTTTCTACTTCATTACATTAAAATTTATTATAACACATCATATAATGAACATTCTTTCAAAAAAATATAATGAATCAGATATTTTGAATTAAAATATATATATATTATATCATTCAGAAAATTTTTTTTGTTCCATCAAAAATATTCTTGTCCTGCATCTATATTAATAGTCAAGGAGCTTATTAATAAATTTGTATTAAGAAGGGAAGATGCATCACATTTTTAAAATTATTCAAAAAAATTATGCAATTAATCACAAGTGCTTTTAATTTGTATTATTTATTAATTTTAATTTTAAACTAGTCTGTCATTACAAACTTTTATAAAATCAGAGACTAATTTGCAAGTTACTTAATATAATGTTTGATTAATGTTACAAGGGGTGATCAAATGAAAAGGTACGAAACGACATAAAAATGAAACAGTTAAATATTTGCATATTCCGCCATGGGAGAATGTAGTGAGACTTCTCAGGATGCCATTGGAGGCTCTGACTGGGATCGGATCATGAGCAGGAGAGAGCAAAGGCTCTTATAAAAAGCGGCGTCCAAATGATGCTGCAATCTGTATGAGGACAGGATGGCGTTCGCGTTGCAAAATTCGACGATTGAGGAGCAGCGAAGTGTTATCCGATTTCTGACAGCGGAAGGTGAGAAACTGGCAGCTATTCATCGGCAGATGGTGACCGTTTACGGGGAGAAATGTGTCTCTGACACGTCTGTCAGAAAATGGAGTGCCCGTTTTCATGCAGGCCGTGAGAGTGTGGGTGATGACCAGAGACCAGGCCAGGCAAACACTGTCATCACGAGCGATCTCATCAACAAGGTGGACAACCTAGTGAGAAGTGATCAGCGTGTCACATTGTGAATGTTGGCGCTGAAGGTGGATGTCAGCTATGGAACCGTGTGGACAATTGTTCACGACTGGTTGCGATTTCGGAAGGTGTGTGCCGCATTGGTTCCGAAGCAGCTCACCGACCAGCAAAAGAAACTGCGTATGAGACTAGTACTGCAACATCTGTTTCGGAATCAGGAAGACCCCGCTTTCATGAAGCGGATCGTCACAGGTGATGAGACCTGGTGCCATCACTACGAGCCAGAGACAAAGCGGGACAGCATGCAGTGGAAGCATGCGTTGTCAACTCCCCCTAAAAAGTTCAGAGCCGTGAAGTCAGCAGGCAAGGTGTTGCTCACTGTCTTTTTCGACGCTCAAAGGTCAGCTACTTGTGGAATTCCTCGAGAACAGAAAAAGCATTAACTCTGATGTGTACTGTGAGACACTCTGACGCCTACGCAGGTCCATCAAGAACCAAAGACCGGGGCTGCTCACGAAGGGTGTGGTTTTGCTCCGTGATAACGCGCGTCCACACGTCTCCAGAGTCACACAAATGGAACTGGAGAAGTTCAAATGGGAGACATTAGACCATCCGCCCTACAGTCCGGACATGTCGCCCTGCGATTTCCATGTGTTTGGACCACTGAAGAAACACCTGAAAGGGAAGCTCTTCAACTCGGACGACATACTCAAGGATACTGTGAAGGACTGGGTCTCCTCACAGCCACAGGAATTCTGGGAACAAGGAATCCTGCGGCTTGTTCATCAGTGGGATCGTTGTGCTCAGGCCTATGGTGTATATTTTGAATAAAGTCTACAGTTGTACCTACCGTGTCGTTTCGTACCTTTTCATTTGATCACCCCTTGTATTTTTATAGCCTGCTTAAAAATTTAGAAAGAAAAAAAAGCATTCAATCACACAAATCTATTTTTAGAAATTTATCAAATCCATCTTACTTCAACATTCTGATCTTTGTAATTAATATTAACAGGCAACCATGGTTTATCACAGTCTGAGAATCCAGCATTTTTACTACAATCCCACTGCATTGGTGTACGCATAGGATCTCGTGATTTGGACTATAAAATAAACGTTGAAACATATGAAACAGATCTGAATTATAAGGAACTAAAAATTTTACAGAACATTAAAAACAAATAGATTTTCCAGTATTACACAGAACTTAAAACATTATAAAGTAGTTAGAATAACTTTTTTCTAATTTTTCACTTCAAAAACCTTTCCCACAAATCTTATTTATAAATGGCAAATTTTTGACTGCTTCACATACATTTTTATGTTCAAAGAGTTTATATAGCTTTAATGCTTAATACTTTAAATTTCAATTGCATTAACCTGTAATTTTAATTACTTTTTAATGTTATAATATAATTATTTTTATAATGTTTTAGACTGTAGGATCAGACAATTGCTCCAAAACTCAATAAAAAACATTAGACAAACAAACATAGAAAGAAAAGAACATCAAAATTGCTGCAATTTACAAATTTCAAAGTTCAATGTTGTTTTAATGTTTTTAGGTTTATACTACCATTGAAAACAACCCATAACAATAAATAAACCTCTCACGATAGAATTATAAATTAGACATCACTTTGAAAATACATATGTACAGTAATCAAAAGTATAATTTTAATCTTCTACGACCACATATTCATAGAAATGAAACACACACACACATATATATATATTTGTTAATACATTTTTTTTTTTTACTGACAACAAGCAAACTTACTGGTTTTGTTCTAAGTGCAAAACTATCTCTCATTTCTTCTATACTAATTTCACCATTCTCCATACCAAGCTCATCACCATAATAACAAATGGGAATACCTGGTAACATCATCATTATCATTTGCAGAGAACTAGCTAATGTACTTCCAACACGAGTTGCTACTCTAGGAAAATCATGGGAACTCATCTGAAATATCAAAAAAAAAAAAAAAATTACAATTAAACAAAAATATCCCAATAGCATTCTCCCTAGAAAACTTGTAATTCTCATTTAAGAAAATAAATCATTCAGGATAATTATAATTCGTTATTGTTCATATGATCTGAGAATTGGAAGCATTTTTTAAACAAGGTTTGAGGAAATTTAAAATAATTTCCAGACTGATTTATTAAAACAACTTAAGTGAATACACACTTGTTAAACACATTTAATCTGAAAAGCCTTTCTTTCACAGTAAATTCTTTGAGTGTATTTAGAAGCTATGTTTTAATTTTTTTCTGCACCAAAACACTATGATCCAAATAAATAAAAATAAAAAAAATTGCAATTTTTTATCATTAATTTACACTATTAAGACAAAAAAAAATCAAATGTTGGACTGAAAGTATAATAAAAAATAAAAGTTACAAAGACCATTTAGTTGAAGGTGCATATAATTTAAAATGACAAAACCTGTTCTTCAAAGTAAAAAAATTTAAAAAATAAACTGCACATAAAATATTTAATTTTAAAAATACAGTCTAACTTTGAATAATGTTTTTTTCTTTTGAAAATTTCCTTATGATGCAGATTTAATCATAAAATCAAGATTCATTTTAATTTTAATTAGACATAAAACTATCATGATACTTTTGAATATTTTTTTAAAATCATTATTTCTTTCTCTTACAAACTCTTGGTACCAGCTAACAGTACAGAATCAAAAATTTTAAAAATTACGAATCATTACATTTGCAACACATTGTTCTAATTATTTTGTAAATTAATAGAAAATTAATACATCAGATTTGTTCGAATCTAAGTCACCATCAATTTCAAGCTCCACCCCAAATTTTCAACATCATGTTTTTGTGAATAAATAAAACATACTGTAAAATAGTTCATCATTATCTGGCACTTACAAAATTAAAAAAAAAAATTTAATGAGAACTAACAGGAGAACAATAAATTTATTTTAGCAGAATTAAAAACTTTTAAATACATACATGGACTTATAATTGCTCTAACCATCAGCATCATGTACAATTTTTCCTGTCCAATAAATTGATCTGTCTTGGATTCTAAGCCACTTTCAATTTTCAGTAGCATTGGCATTGAAAAAGAAAGTAACTTAGATTCAACTAAATATGGTAGTAATACATTTTAAACTTTCATACCACATAGTTAGGAAATTTTCCCTTTGGCATTTTCTTTAACCATTCATCAGTTATTTCCTGAAGATCAATTCCAGTAGATGAAGATGTGACTTTATAAAACTGAAAGTTCATTGGAATTTCAGAAATTTTTTCATGTGGAGGTCCATAATAATGAATAACATCATCTACTTCTTCCATCGCTTCTATTAGCATTATCCTTCATAAGCAAAAATAATACATGCTATAGTAATAAATTTTAAAAGGTGAAGCTTTTACAATAGAAATAAATTTCATACTTAGGCTTTTCAGTTTTTCTTGAATAATCATCAAGTACAGCTCTCCATTCTTTTAAAAGTTGAAAAGTTTCTGACTGGCCTTTAGTATAGATATGATTCAAATATTTATATTCATTCTAAATATACAGAAAAAAAATTAAGAATATAATTTACATACAAATATACTGTATAAACATCTTAATCAAAACTATTAATTTTGTTTTATGTATGATATGTATTGTGCAAATTTATTTGAAGTATTGTAAACATGTTAAAAATTTAGAAGAAAAAAGTATACAATTAAATAAATAGTAATGTCAAGATACAGAAGTTTTAAGAATGAGAGAATAATTATTAAAAAAGTAATCATATAACAATAACGGTTTTAATATTTTATTTTATTTAAAAAAATAAGTACACAAAGAATTTCAATGAACTTTACAAAAATTTAAAAGTTACTTCCTTTGATTGTTTTGCTGTAAGAAAGAGTACATAAGTAAAAATTTAAAAACAATTGTGTTACTGTCCCAATCCTAACTGAAAAATTTTATTGTGATTTTACTAAATTTATTAAATGCATAAGTTAGGACCTAGAGTATTTTTGTATGTAATCAGCATAATCATTTTGTTATGTATAATGTGACCAAATAAATTTTCAGACACAGTATTTTTTCAGAATATTGAAGATATAGATTTATGCATCATAAATATTGTATACAATAAAGTGATAGGTAACCAATAAATGTTACAAAACAGAATTTTTGTGAATATCAAAACCCTCGATAAAGATTTCCAAAATTAAATATTTTATTTTATTACAAGAAATAGAGATTGCATCTAAAAAAAATTAAATTAAATGCAATGGTAAAAAGGATAAACCCCTTATTTGTTGTTATGGATAGTTAAAGCATTTCAAAATTTAATCACTTCAAATATTTAAGCCCTTGAATGTATAGTGATGTAGATCTGCATTGTATGTTTAAAGCCTTGTACCTCTTTATGTAGCAACCTTTGCACAATGTTTTTTTTTTAATTTTAATTTTACCAATATTTTAGCATTTTTGATCACAAGTAGAATCTTTGACAGTTTATATCTCTATCTGTGACAATTTCAATTTGGCAGGTGTTACAAATTATGATTGTTTATATAAAAAGTAAAAAATATATATATATACAGGAAAAATTGTTTTCAGATGTAAACAAGGCAAGAGTAACAAAAAAATATTTATATTTTTACATAACCAGATAAATTTATACAAGAAAAAATATAGCTTTTAGTTGTCATTTCAAAATACATCAACATGCAAAAAAATTTTGTGTGTCCCACCTCCCCTCCATTAACTACATCATTTCCCAGCTGATTTCAACTTTAGTTGTTCAAAATAAAAATTCATGGATTTAAGGATTAAAAAACAGAAGTACAAAAGAAAAGAATGTCAAATTCTTAGATTTTAAAATTAATAAAAGTCATTTTGTGAACAACCAAACATTTTATATATAAAAAAAATTAAATCTGAGTTTACAATATAAAAACAAGTAATCAAATTTTTTTTCAATCATAGCACGGTGGGAACAAAATACTAAAATGTAAAGAAATGTTCCTTTAAAGAGATTTAGTCCACAACAGGGACAAATATTTTATAAAGCACTTTCAAAACATTAATACAGATATCATTAGTTTTTCCATTAAAAATTATTTACTGAGAATTTTAAACCAATGAAAGAAAACTATGTAGAAATCACAGATAATTATACAACATCAAAATAAATTTCACATATATAAGAATAACAAAATGCTTTGTTTAAAATTTTATCAAAATAATATTTACATGCATGAGAACACTCTTGATTATTAATGTTCAAAATATTGTATAAAATTATATTTTAAATATCAGTGCTCTCAAAGGACAAGTTACCCTACTTTAAATACCAATGCCTTCTAGTTAACTGAAATATTTATAACTGAATAATCAGTTATTAGCAAAAATACTAGAAAAAGTATCAAATATCATTTGGTAGAAATGAAAGATGACAAATACAACAAACATGTAAAAGCCTGTGAAATAATCATACAGATTTTATTACAAATGTACCTGTTTTGCTTTTGTTTGTTTGGCTAAAGGTTCATCTAATAATCTTTCATCTTCAAATAAATGACTAGCTGCATCAATACGAAAACCATCCACTCCTTTTTCAAGCCAAAATTCTAAAACCTCCTATAAAATGAACATTTTAATACTAAATAATAATAAAAAATTTAAAAACTAACAAATGCAACAAATATAAATAATGACATATTTAAATATGAAACACTTAAAATAGACCCCATTTCATAATGCTAGAAATCAATGGGTAAAATGTTTTAAAGAACACCACTGGAAACGTTTTTTTACAAAAATTAAAGATGTAATTACAGTTACAAATTAATTATGGGAATGAACTTCCTAATTCTGAATCATACTCAAAATTGAACAGAAATTTCTAAACTTCTATCTTTCTACTTCTATACTTCAATACAAGGCTTTTTAGTTAAATTTAATACATAAAACGTTCTACCTTCTACACATAATTAATTCTGGTAATAAGCTTCGAACAAATAACTTAGAATCTAGCAGTTTCTTGTGCTATAGTGGTCCTCAACATTTAATAAGAAACATCAAGCAAGAAAAACCATTTTACAAAGTTAAGAGAAAATACCATTTTGTAATAAAATAAATTATTAATGCATATTTTACTGTATGAAGTTTTACAGTTAGTGGCAAATCCTCTGGGTATGTACACTGCACACACCATATATTAGAATGTTAAATATCTTACACATTCATATAACATGTTTGTTAAATTTTGTATGATCTGTTTGATATTTTTTTTATTACATCATTAGAGGAAATTGCTAAATTTATATATATTGCCAAAGAAATTCCCTTTAAAATTTCAAAAAGTAAAATTTGTTAACATTTGTTTACTCTGTATATCTAGGAAAGCTCTTATTTTGCCATATGATACATAATAATTACAACTAATTTTGTATTTAGAAAAAGAAAAAAATTGCAGACATTAATCTTTTACTATTACTATTTCTAAATGGATTAAATGATATGAATAAAAATATTATAATTTTTATTTTCACAATACAATTTGAAATTAATATTATCTTTTTTCCTTCACTTTCCATATTGGACATATACCTAGATATGCAGTTCAGTAATTATCATTAATAGTAGCAATTTTATTAAAAACATGAAATGCAATTAAGTTTTCCAAAAAATAATAATACTTTAAATCACAAATTTTCACAAAAACAAACATTAATTTAAAGTCTTTACTGTTAGCACACTGAACTAGCAGCATGTAGTAAATTTTAAAAACAGTACAGAGATAATAAAGTAGGATCAGGGGAAAACATTTGTTGATAATTAATCTAAAAATTTATTAGGGAACAATTCTTTGACATAAATGTGAATATAATTTTACTATATTAAAAACAGAGAGCAAACTATTCATACTAATATCTACCCAAGTGTGTATGTTTACTTTTACAAATAGAATGAAATCTTAAATGAATATTTTATTCTGATGGTCATAAAGCTTTTTAATAAAGTATGCAAAGCTGGATTTCTTTTATAAAATAAATATTACTGCTGAAACTCATTATAAAAAAAAATAAACCTCAAATCATTTCAGAAGAAGCTATAAATTCTTTTATACCAAATTCAATAGTTTTTCTTCAAAAAAAACTTGAAATTTGAATCCATGTTGCTTAATAACTTGTCAAAATGTTCATGTATATTTAATGGTGAATGATAAATACTAATAATTTCAATTGACAATTGCTTATATGTCCAATCTTTTCTTCCTTTTTTTCAACAACAAACTCCTTTAAAGAAAAATATTTTCTCGAGAATTAAATCTGAATTAAAGCTTTTAGAAATAAATCTTTAAGAGATATATTCATTTATAAAACCATTTTCAATTATAAACAATATAAAAAATCTTTTTCTGCTATATGAGTTTTTAAAAAAAATTCCTATTTTACACTTAATGTAAATAAATTTTAATGCAAATAATATTTTTTCATTGCATCCATGAATTATTTTTAACTATTATAATTCATAGACACACTATACATGCAGTGTTATCAAATTAGTTTTCAATTTTCACAAGTCCCAAAACATTTTTAGTTCCAAAAATTTTGTGATACCTATTGTGTCATAACTCATACTTTGAAAAACAATTTAAAAACCTCAATTGGAAAACAACAGTAGTGCTGCATATTCCCAAATTTTATTAAATATTAAATTAAATTATATTTACCTTCATTTTTTTCCGTAGAAGAGGATTATGATAATTTAAATCTGGCTGTTCTGGTAAAAATTGATGAAAATAAAACTGGTTTCTTTTTTCATTCCAAGTCCAAGCAGAGCCTCCAAACACACTGAGCTAAATCAATGAAAATAAATAAAAGAATATTGGTAATATGTTTAATAATAATGCTATTATATTAATCAGAAAAACAACATTGAAATAACAATGAAACAAGCATATTTTCATCAAAACTATTTGAAAAAGATATTTTGTTTCTGGATACATGCAGCCCAATACAAACTAGTCTTTGCAGAAAAGTTGTAAGATATTTGAAATATGTTGTCGTAGCCTCTCGCTACCCCTAAGATTCTCAACTCCTCTTCGAATATTACCCGAATCCGAACGTGTTGACTGGTTAAAGAATGCAGTAGTCATCTTAACAAGTCAATCTTATTTACTGATTCTTCTTAACTAAGGAGAATATACAAATATTATTCAATTCTAAGAACAATAAAACACAGTGGAGAATGAGAAGGGATCAATAATCGTGAACGACGGAACCCGATCTGAATCCACGAAAGATCGACGCGTACAATTACAGCTACACACGTATACTTAATTAAATTCAATATCACTAACCTGATTTCTTATACTATAGCAGGTTCGTCTAGTTGGTTCTTTAGGATCTTGATTGGGTCAACTTAAGGTCAGGATTCCTTCTTTAAGAGGCGACTTATATTTTCAGCTATTCCCGCAGTTCTTCTACGAACTAATTTTATCCACAACGGTGCATTGGATTCCCAATGATTCTGTTCACTTTCCTCTACTTCTATACTTGACAACACTTTCTCATTTAATTTCAATCTCTCCTCTGTAACTCTCTAAACCCGAACTTATATAAAATATCTCATTTGCATAAATCACGCTTTGGCTCCCAGTGGAGATTGGTTGAAATAAATAAAACATTAAAGAATATATGAGAAGGTTAGTGAAACGCGTAAGGACCCGTCACAGTGTATTGAAGGAATAATATATCCGTAAAAAAAATTCCTAATGAAAAAACTCTTCAATCCTTCTGCCATTTTATGTTAATTCTCTTATTATACTTGCAAAGTGTTGTTATCAACTATCACTGATGCTTACCACTTAATACGAGAAAAGTATTACATAACAGTGAAAACAATCACCAGAATTTTAACATGATTTTGATTTGCTTTACTAAATAAGTTAGCATAATAAGTACCACAATAAATTACATATTACACATAGATAAAGAAATTAAAATAGTACCCAATTATTTGGAGGTACAGGCATTGCACTAGCAGATTCTGGCTTTGCATCTACCCAAATGTAGAAATTAGAGAAAGGTTCTTCTCGATTAACGCTTTTTATAAACCATGGATGCTGGTCACTAGTATGATTTGCAACAAAATCTATTATAACATTTAAATCTAAAAGAAAAAAATTAGTTTTAAATTCAAAAATAAAAGGTAAGCTTTTTTAACATAGATTCAAACATAAAAAAGAATATTTATTAATTTTGTCCACATGACAGTTGCATAATATAATCTGTTGATATTAGATTACATTAAAAAAACAATTTACTTAAAGATACTAAATAAAATAGGTGTGGGGAAAAAACCACTGATGAAACATAATATTCATGTGTATACTTCTATCTTCTTGAATTTACTCAAAATACAAAAATTTAGCAGTAAAAAGATTCTCAACATGGTTTATCATAACTTTTCAATCAGCGACAGCAAAATCTCACTCAAATACTTTTGGTGATAACACACAAAATAAGTTCAATCAAAAGCTACTTATTGTTAGTTCTTACCAATTTTACAGAATTTTATAAATTCAAGTTGGTAGCAATAGAAAATGGTAGCCAAATTAATGATATTTTGTCTTGGACTGTTAGCAACATTTGGCGACTTATCGCATGTGCCTGGCTAACTGAAAAGTGCCAATTTATTATTTTTGCTTGATTATTCATTCATACAGTAATTATCCTAAAATTCAGAAAATATATTTTCTGCTTTTTTCAGATAAAAACCTATTAAAGTTGGATGGGGTGTCTTAAACAAAATTAAAGACATTTTATTTTTTGAGATTGTTTTGTAAAATCTCATAAATACTCTTATCCCAGAATAAATAGTAAATTTTGAATAAAAAATGGCAGTACAACAACTATGGGCAACAAATCTCAAAATTCTAAATTATGGTCAAATGACAGGACACCCACAAGGTTGATACCTTATCTAACTACAACAACACACAATAATAAAGCTTTGAAAAGGCAAATTCCATTTCATAAACTATAACCTCCATTATTCCGTATGACAGATTTTTGGATGAAATCAGTATTCAAACCTGCACCTTTATTTACAAGATATGAATCCACAATATATGATAATATGCAAATTTAAACATTTCTGTTTCTGCAAAATATACTGTGTTCTCGAAACAATTTTATCACATTTTTTTCTATTGCTAGTAAACTTCACAACCTTATATGTAAAAATTCAGACTATAACAGAAATCAAATGAAAAGTATATGTATATATATATCAAATAAAAAAAGAGTGACAAGAAGTGGAAATAAAAACGGCTATCAATTTATCAAAACACAAATAAAAATCATATGCATACTATGAGGCAATGGCATAAAAAGGTGTCACCATTGGTTACCAAAATTTGTGTGGTGCATTCCATAACATAAAAAATTTCTACAAAAATGGTAGTGATAACACACACACAAACAAGCACTTATTACTTATTTTATTACTTCTATATAAATTAATTTAGTGTACTTCATTTGCTTGGAGAATGTCTATGCAAGTGCCTGAAAGATACTGGAATAATTTTGTAATGAAGGTACGCCATGATATTAGACTTATTTTAGCATATTAACTCCTTTCATTAGCATTTTAGAAGAGCAATATCCATTACTAAACAATATATACCATTTCACAAATAAATAAACAAATAAAAAAATAACATCAAAATTTATCATTGGTATTGCAGCAAGTAAACAATCTACTGTTTTGATATTTTATCAGAAATTATTTTTTCCCACTACTTTATACAATCTTTTACCTAAAATAGAATAAATGAAACATTTACTTAACAAAGTTTACTTACAAACTTCTCATAATGCTAATTCTCTAACAGACTTATTATTCTTCCTTTATAAAACAGATAAATAATTTATTGACTTGCTATTTTTGTAAATGTTTCCGAACTTAATAATTATTTTAAATATATTTACCAAGATAAAAATATATTGTTGATTTATATCACAATTACTATGATGTGGCATTTATACAGTTTAACAATACATTTGAAAATTGTTTTTTGTGACATGGTACCTAAAGATTTTGATATTTTTTGTTGGCATTTTTTGCTAAATACTTTCTTATACTAAAAAAGAACTATAAATAATGACATTTGTATAAAATATTCCAAAATTGCTATTCTTTTCCAAACATTTGAATGTTTACATATTTTTGTTTATAGCTCTCCAATTAGCTCACATCAGTTACACTAAGTCATTTCTCAGTACTTACATATTACTGTTGGCAACATTATATGAAACAAAGCACCTGGTTGCCAATTCAGCATGTACAACACATAGAAAATTGGGGTTGCCAACTTGGCAAGTTAATAATAGAGTTGGTGAATGCTGCGATAATACAAAGTACCCATTTCTCTTTTTAAAACATTAAAATATTTATCAATATGTTGGTAACTCACTGTACTAATAAAAAATAGTATTTTAAAAACATTTGCTCATGTTTTCACCTAGCTCATTAAAAAAAAAATGCCCAGCCTCTGTGTTATTCTATTTACTATAAATATCCCAGCAGCTTTACCTTAATGTATCATTAATTAGAGAATAATTTAGATAGACTTTAAATTTAATACAAGAAAAAGTATTTACTCAATTCTCATAAAATTCACCATAAATTGTACTTCTTAAACTAAGCTATTGCAGTATGAATAGTATGGATTGCAGTATGCAGTATGAATAATTTTATTTGATCCAACATTTACTTTTTAAACTATAATACTTTTAAAAAACTTTTTTAAAAAAGCAAAGCCTAGAGACAGACATTTGTTAATGATCTGTATTCATTTCCCCAAGGATAATCTGCCCCAAAAAGAAAATAATTCTTAAAACAAATACAATTACTTTCAGAATGAGCTACTAAGCCATTTGAATAAATCCATGAAATAAGAGTTAAAACAGTATACATAGCTTTCAATAAACTAATGAAATGTTCTACTCCAATTAAATAACAATAAATATTCATAAGGTGAAATAATGTTTACTTAAAACAAAGAAGAAAAAGAACAATCATCACTTAAATCCAGTTGTGAACATGGTATTAACTGCAAAAAAGAACTGGTATAAAAGGTAATATATATATTTCTTTTTTCAACTGAGTGATTAGTTTAAACTAATGGTTAATAGTTAAGGTCAATTGTGAAGATGTCCATTACCTATATAACTTTTTGAATTTAATGTACTGAAAAAATTTTGAAATGAATTTTGTTAACTTACTACGCTCTCGAACTTCCTCCATGAATGCATCAAAATCTCTCATCCTACCAAACATTGGATCGACATCTGTGAAACAAGTGATGTCATATCCATTGTCTTTCATAGGAGATGGATAGAAAGGACTCAGAAGTAGATTTGAAACTCTAAGCTCTTTAAAATAATCAAGTTTACTAGTCAAACCTAAGGTTAGAAAATAATAGTTAAACATTAACATTTATATTATACATATTCTTTGAAAATAACAGTAAATGAATATTGAATTTACAAACTAAAATATATTACGTAGGATAATAACCTTGAAAATCTCCAATGCCATCATTATTACTGTCTTTAAATGAAGGTAAATAAATATGATAAATAACATTCCTCTTCCACCATTCTAGAGACATCTTTAGAACAATAGCATAACGTGTAGGAAATTTTATTTTATCTCACAATGAAAATAGATGGTTCTAGGAAAAATTAATTAGTTTTAAAGACAGTTGAAATTAAAAAGAAACGCCTTTGTTGATTGTGGCATTTTACGAGATATTGTGCAACGAAAGCTATCATAACTAATACGACGCCTCTCCGCATTTCACCAACTCACTCAATTTTGTTTTATATTTAAAAACCCAAACAAATCTGATATTGTACGGTTCGCAGTTACCTTATTTGGAAACATTTTCTGGCTTTTTCCATAAATAAATTGAAAAATTCTGCAGAGGATATATGTTGTATTCCAATTTAGAATTACATTTCGTGTGGATATATTTTCTATTTGTTGATTGTTGTTTTTGTTTTTCATGTAAACATCTAAACTAAAATTTATTCCTTTATGATGAAAAGTTTTATTTGGCTTTTAACCGTGACTGCCAATTGTTATTGTTTATATTTGAAACATGCTTTTTGGATTAAAGCATTTTTAGTCCGATTTTTAATTTGTACAAATCCAATACTTTAGCCTCATTTTATAAAAAAAAGTTATTACATTTTTTGCTTCATTCGGTATTTTTAATAAATTCGATTGATTTTTCAGTTATATAACGTCAATGATTATCCTTTACTGAGTATTTAATTTAAATAGTAAACAGAATTAGGATACATTATTTGATATGTTTCTGTGCTCGAAAAACTCGTTAAATAGGATACCTAGAGTTTTAAATTTTAGAAATTTTCATTTGACTTTTTTTGCGTCATCTAAAAGAGAAATAACTGAGTACAACCGGTGTGAAAATGACACAACTGTGTCCAGCAAACTTTCAATGGACCAGCCTAGACAAGTAAGCAACGATTTTTTTGGTGTAGAAAGTGATGAGGGTGTTATTGAGGTTGAAAATAAACCTACTTTAGACAATTCTGGCAAGAAACGTGTATTAATTGACACTAAAAAAGAGAAAACTATTATTATGAGATTCGGTACCATACGTTACGATGCGCATAACAAACCAAACATTAACAGCCGAGTTGAAATTAGTGGTGCGCAACAAATTTTTGATACAGAAGAGGACAAAATGCTTACTTCTTCTAAAAGACTGTTTTCTATAAACTCAGTAGAAAAAGTTGAAACATTATCCAAACTTGGAGAAAGTTCTGTATCCCTGAATGAAAAAATAAAGCCTGAATCGTCCAGCAGTAGCTATATTGATGATTTATATTTCCATGATAAATATGTTGAAAAAGATTGCATTGATTATAATTCAGAACATTCATCATCTGTTCCAACTGATGATAAATCTAATTTTATTGATGAATTTTATTTTTCCAATAATACAACAGAAGAAAATATTAGTACAGAGGTGAAGACGGAAATTATGATTGAAGAACCTTCTACTCCTGCTGAAAAAAATTCGTCTGCATTTATTAGTGATATAGAAAAAAATAGTTTTTTTGATGAAATTTGTTTTAGTCATAACTCTACGAGAAATAATTCAAAAACTGGTAATGAGAAAAATCTAGGTTCAATAGGAATAAATTGTAAGACTCTTGGTAAAGATGTTGAAGAGTTTGGAAATCAAGAGAGTAACTCAGAATTATCTGAAAAAGATAAAGTTAGTTTGTTTGATGAAAACTATTTTGGTAAGGATTTATCTAATGATGCCAATTTGATTATTGATAAAAACCTTGTAGAATATGCCAGATTAGAATCTGGTAGCTTACCAGAGCAGTCATCAATAAAAATTAGAAATTTGGCTGTGGGAAATTTTGAATCGAATGAATTTTCATCAGTAATTGCTAAAAAAGTGCCTGAAATGAAAAATAATTTTGTTTTCAAAAACAGTGAATTTTTGAATGCTGATTTCCAAAAAAATTCAAAGAATTCTAAAAAGATGAAATTGGAAATAACTCAAAACAATTTAAAAGATCATTTAGAAGAAAACAAAAATTATATTGATGAGGAAAATGCAAAACTAAATAAAAGTATGCATAGTCAAAATTTAAAAATACAAAAAGAAATAAATGAGAATGAAGGATCTGAAACTGCTTATGATTATGTAAAAAAATTAAGAAGTGCGAGGAAACAGTCAAATCCAGAACTAGTTAAGGGTTAGTAATTTTTTTTGGAGAATTTTGTAACATAAAGAACATACAATAAATAATTAAGATGCTATTTTTGGCAAAAAAAATTTTTTTCCTTTTTTTAATAATATAAATATTTGCAGTATACACTTCTTATTTTTTTCTTTTCTTTTTTATTAAAATTTATTTACCTAAATATGGTTTTAACTGAATATACTTTCTTTATTTTTTGTATCCTATCTTGCTTGATGAACTTTCCTGAATCCTTCTGATAATGTGCTTCTAAATTTATTTATATTAAAATGTAGGCTAATAATTACCTTAAAACCTGGCATATAACCTGCACTTTTAACACAAAAAATAAGATCAAAATTTAAGAGTATGCATTATATGCTTGGTATAAAAACGATAGCCTTAAAAATAACAAGAGATGAGCATAAAAAAATGTACTTCTACACATATCGAAATACTGTGTATTTAAAAGAAATGACATGCCATATGAACTAAAAGAGTTTTGTAGTTTTAGACGTATACTATTTTTTAAAAGTCTGTGATAATGCCTTGAATAAATTAAAACATTTTCTAATAACATTTTAGATTTCTTTGTAAAAAAGGGGTGCACACGTTATATGACAAATATACCTAAAAATTGAAAAATGCAGCTTGAAAGTATAAGTGTGCATTACACGCTGGGTTTTACAGTATATTCAGTATGGCTTAGCTTAATAACTTCTAAAGAAAGTGTTTGATATCAATATCTGTGTGTTTGGGCTAAATATTAATAAAATAAGATGTTTAAAAGTCCAACTTATATTTCTAATTTTAAAGTTGTGTATTTTCAGTAGAGAATATTATATCATAATTTCTTTTTGTAAGACCTTTAAAAATTGTCATACAAAGATAATTTCCAATAATAATTACTTATTTAAGATATTAATTTATTCCCTGGAATGTGTTCTTAATTGTAACATATAATTTCTGTGGTGAAATTGTCGAATCGGCCACTGGTCCGCCAAACTCTGAAAAATCGCCAACTTAGCGCGTTTTTACGCTGGGATCCAACTTCTCCCTCACTGATACAAATTCACGAGGATTACCAGATTTGGCACATTTATCGATTTGGCGAAAATGCACTTGGCGGGATAAGTGGCCGATTCGACAATTCAACCATTTCTGTTTTTAAAAAAAATACCAATTAATGTGTGCATTACTAAGAAAGATAGTAATATGAATCATTTGTGTATCACTTTCTACATATTGCTACAATTTATGCATTAAACTTCTGAACTAATTTTTTTTTTTTTTTTGGTGATGGAGTTCATTTATTTATTTAATTTGGAGAGAAGGGAAATGCCAGCTTCGGTGTTGTCCTTGTCACTCAATCATAGTCGAAAGTTGTGCAATCTGTCCCCAATAGCTCTCATATTGCTTCAGGCAACATAAATTAAAATAAAATCTCATTTATTTAATTCAAAATAAACCTTACAACTTTATATTTTGCATAATTGAAATTTATAATATTTTTAAAAGCATGCTTATATGTATAAAAGTTTTTAAAATTTTTTGAATTGCAAGTTTCTCTTAACATTCTGTTGTAAGAACTTAAACTTTAAAGCGATGATATTTTCTTTGTTACAGTATTAAAAAGGAAGCATGTACATATGATCTTTTACTTTTTTTTGGAAGCATAAATGAACTTTTATGGCTGAATTTTAATGTTAGTTTTGGTTTTGCTGTCCATATTACTTTTTAAAAATATTTTATTTGTCTCTCCTAAATTTTTTATGTAATATCAAAGTTTAATAATAATTTTTCATAAGCAATGATTTTACTAATAATTTTTGATTATGGATTTAAAAAAAATAATAATGGTAATCATACATTTTTCAAACATATATATGTGTTTACACTTTTCAATAAGAGAATTAATTTACTGGTTCAATAAATATTAAAAATGTGTATCTAAATTTCTTTTTCCTCCTTTTTATTCATTTTTCTATTTGCTGATTATTTGCCCTTGAATAATTATTCCAATATGTTACATAATTATGTATATATTTTTCTCCTATAATTTATAGGAAAATTTATACCAATGACTGAAAAACTTGATAGCAAAGGATTTAGAATTCTGGAAAATCAAGTACCAAGTTTAATACATTACACCAGAGATGAAATCATAGATCTCTTAGTAAAGAATGTTTTATATTCTGATGGTATATTTGATTTACTAATTTAATTTTTGCTTGCATTATTCTTTTAAAAAATAATGTTTTCTGTTAGTAACCTAAATCTTGTTTATTCTCACTTTCATTTGTTTAAATGTCTCTAATGATACTTTTCATTTTTGTAGATGATCTTATTGTCCTGAATAAACCATATAATTTAGTTATTCATGGTAAGGTATACTTTATGTAAATCAGCTATTATTTCTTAGACAATTTCTGGCATTTGTTAGTTATAGTCGATTTAAAGATGTACCAAGTTATCATTCTAATTAGAATTCTTACAAATTCTAGATTCTAAAACTGTAAAAGGGGCTTCCTTATCTCAATACCTGGATGATTTGGCATCAGAATTAGATAGGCAAACAAATAAACCTAAACTTTTTACTGTTCATAGACTAGACAAAGAAACTACTGGTTGCCTGTTGCTTGCAAGGTTTGCTTCTTTAATGTATTTTTACTTGCAAATTTATTTATATCATTGAAAGTGTGCCATGACTTAAAGAAATTATAGCAAAGTAGAAGTTGTCATTCTTTTCAACTTTTCTTACTACTATAGAATGTATCTCAAATTTGAATGTGTTTAAGTGTGAAAAATCTAATTTGTGCTACTTTAAGGTGGTTAGTATTTATAGTTAGAATATTAAAATAATAATAATTATTATAATACAAAAAAAGAACTTCAAATTTTTTTTTGCATTGTATAGAATGTTATTAAAAAGAACACTTCCAGAATGTTACTAACAAAGCTGTTAGCCAGGATTACATTTAGAAGATTTCATAAAGGGCTTTACTCATCCTACTTGCCCTTTGAAGTTGTGAATCTTTCTTATATGCTACTGTCTTACGTCTACATTAAAGCTACATATTATGTTCTGTTTATTTAGTGAAATCAAGTATTCTGCTTTGTAGCACCACAATTCATTAATTACTATAAGAGCATTAAATATGGTTAGTTTATGCTCTTATGCATACATATGTTAAAAGATAAAAATGTGAACTCCATACAAAAAAAATTTAAGATTTTGTTCATAAAATTGCAATTATGGAATGCCAGCTCAATTTAATATTACTGAAATGCATTTTTTACATAACTGAGTTTATTAAGTGAGGATATGTTTTGTTTAAAAATCATTTAGTTTGTTAATAATTCTTATATTTTTGGTAATTTATCATAAGTAATTATTGACTAAGTGCTTATGAACAGTCTTTTTGTAATGTTATTTCTCCTTAAGTTAAGGAGTATTTGTATACAGTTAAAATCGTTTAACACAAAACTGAGGGAGAACTGAAATATTTTTTCATGTTAAAGGATATTGTAAAAAAAAAAAAAAAATATATTCAACAAAATTAAATCTATTACATTTTATTTATGCATATGCACATAGATATGTGTGTGTGCATGTATTTTATAAAAACAGTTCAAACATTTATATAATTTGCTCCCTTTTTTAAATGATTGTTGATAAAGTTGAGTTAGCAAAACCAAAATCTTTACAGATTTCTGTTTTTGATCAACAGTCCTTAGAAGCTCCATCTTTCTTTTAAGTGAAATAGCAGTTTCTATTTTCCCTGAGCTTTTTGCCATTGTGCTTGCAAAACAAAATCTTCTAAAATAGAAAAAAATAATGGAACCGAACTCACTGATTTTTTATTCATCATTAAATTTCAAAGCCAACTGTTGAGGGATGAGATGTTTTTGTGTGGTGTTTGTAGGGATGAAAAGTAAAAGTAGCATAGATAAACAAAATTGGATTGTGTCACTGGCTATTCTGAGGGTATTTCAAAGCCTAGTTAGCCTCCTTACAATGAAACATTTGAATCAATCTCTCTTTCATTTCACACCCCTCTTAAATCTAGTCTGCATTGCTGATGTTTTCCGTATTTTGTTCATTCCCAGAAGAGGAATCTTTTCATGTTAAGCAATTTTAGTTTTGTGTTAAGAGAAAAAATTCATGAAAATACATAGTAGTTTGTCAGGACCATTGTATTATTTCGTGGTAAGCAAAATTTTGTCTTAGCCTTTTCACATTAAACATATTTTACTATTAATTTTCTAGACTTAATCTATTGGTATTGTATCTCACTAATTAAGTAGTCTCTGTTTTATTTAGATTTCAGATTTCTATTGCAAATATGCTTGATTTGAGATTTATAACATAAATTTAACATTTCTATTCTTTTGAAAATGTTATTTATTTTCTTTAGATTTTTCATGAAAATAGTTTTACTTTAACCATCTTTTATATGCACAATTATTTCTTTTACTCATTAAGAACTCACTAGAAACCAAATGCAAATTTTTGCTTTAAAATTTAAATGATGCCTTTGTTTTATTAAAGTTACTGTGTATTATTATTCCATCATTTGTGTCCTATTTTTCTTTTTATCAAGGATAAAACCCTGCTGTTAGAATAGATTTTACATGTAAAAAAAAAACTGTTGAGCTTTATGCTTGATTACTTTTGGCAATACATAAAAAAAATTTTTAATTATAGCCTATGTGTTTATAAAATTTCCATTGTATATTTGTTTATAAGTTTTTTTTTTAAATCTGTGTTTTTATACTTGTGTAATATATCTGTAAATGTGCATTTCTTTATGTTATCTTATAAAACTGTTATTTGCTTTATACATATTTTACTTTGCTTTGACAGGAATGAAACATCTGCACATATGTTAAAATCTCTATTTGCACAAAGGAAAATAATTAAAACCTATTGGATTGTAACTATTAAAGTGCCTGATCCTTTAGAAGGTAAGCTTAATTTTGTTTTCTTGTGTGCATCAACATATTTTTATGGAAATTATATTTTTCTGAATTATTTTTGTAGAACATTGCTGAATTTTATTAACATGTACTATTTTGTTGTCTAAATAATAAGAATGCTTGCTAGCTCTGTAGAATCTGAGTAAACTGGATTTGAGTACATTTATGTGTGTATGTAATTTTCTATAATAATTATTTTGTTAGTCAGTAGACAATTACTAAATTTAAAAATGTAGATATGTTGTTGTTTTTCTCTTTTTTTAAAAAAGAGAAGAGTATCTCAAATTATTTGCTTGATATCCATACCAAACACGTCTATCATACTTTAATAACTAGTATAACACCAGTTTAACCAAATAAAATTTATGATATATTATCTCATTTATGCTCGAAAATGAAAACTCTGTTTAAAAAAGCATAGTACAGTAGAACGTCGTTTATGATCCGGAGCGTCAAATATCTGAACCGAAGTCCGAATACATTTTCGAACAGTGCAACACTATATATATATATATAAACAGTTGTTTCGCATGAGGCCAGAAATGATGGGAAAATCTAAGATGAGGGATGTTTGGGGAATTTCAGTTGTGTGATTTGGTAAACACATCTGCGCGAAATTTTAGGTCAGTTTGTTTCCAAGTAAAGGGGTGTATACTTGCTCTTTTGTTGATGTAAACATGGATGGCATGGGATGCAGAAGACTGGATTTCAAATGCTAAATGATGATGAGACTGTGACTTCCGTGCAAGAAAAATCCGACCCTGTTGACAATGAAGACGAGGACAACAACAATGAAAGCAACCAGGGTCCATCAAATGCTGATATGTTTTCTGCATTTAAGATAGCTATGGTGTGGTACAAACAACAATCAGAGTGCTGTCCTACTCAACTATTGCTGCTCAAGAGAATCAGAGACCTTGCAGCGAATAAACGAAGGTGTACAATGATACAGCGAAAAATAAGTGATTATTTTCCGCAATAAAGGAAAATTGCTACATTTTGCACATATTTTGCTTTTTCTTCAAACACGTTTCCCGCATGATTTTCAATATTCTTATGGTGTCTGGTTTCATATACTGCATGGATCGCATTTGGTTTTCGGTTATCCGAACAATCGCGTATCTGAATGGTATCCGGTCCCAATTGATTTGGATAAATGATGTTCTACTGTAGAATGATTCTTAATTATTCCAGGGTTGAATTATGTTTACATTACAATTAATTACAGAAATATTTGCATGTAATTTCATGTAAGTAGTAAAGTTTGTGCTGCTTAAAATAATATCTGTAAATATATTTTTGTGAAAAATACTGAAAGTTTTTATATAATTTGTGTTTTATGACTTCTAATGAATAAGAGTAACGAATTTTTTTAGGTGTTATTGATATTCCTATTTCGGAAGGCTCTGTTAACGATAAAGCGAGAGTAAGTGTGTTCCCCCTCCCTTCTTTTTTAGAATAACCTTTAAAAATCAAGAAGATTTTATTATAATTTCTAAATAGATAGTATAAAAACACAAAAATAAATATAAGTTTCTTTGTAAAAAAAAATTATTCATAGATGTGATTTACAATCACACCTAAAATGATAGATTTGTTATAATGTTACATTATTCAATTTTATTTCATATAAAATTAAATTATTGGTTTCTGAAACTGTTGTGTGTTGTTTTTACTGGTAATGGTTTTTGTATATTTTGATTAGAAAACAATTATTCTTATGTGTTACTTTATATATAAATAGATGGTGCTTCATCCCGACCTGCCAAAAGATATGCCTTATAAAAACCATTCTGCGCATGGCAAAAGAGCTGTGACCCATTATAAAGTTATTGCACAGTCTGGAAATGCTGCTCTTGTAGAAGTTAAACCAGAAACAGGTTAGTGCTGTATCTTTATTTTTAAAGAATGACTTAAATATTTATAGTGTAAATAATTATAGTTGTATATATATAAAATTAAAACACTTTTAAGATTTGGTCAATTAATATTAAATTGATTTAAAGTTGGTTAGCTTGAATCTTCACCAGTTTTAACACAATACTCCCTATAATAATAATTATATGTGTCTCAGTTATAATTTTAAAAGTACATGAGTTTTTTTTTTCTTCATGTAACAATTTAACTATGTTACATTTTATTTTTTTAAAATAATTTTCAAATGATGAAAATAATCTGAAATTTTGGAGATGATTAAATATTGAAAGTCAAATGTACCAAATTTTTAGTATTCAAAATAGTCCCTTTTAGCTTCAATATAATACTATACTTGAATATTTTGACCCATTCATTTCTTAGAATCAATGAAAAATATACTTCTATAACCTCATTTATAAAATGAAAATTAACTCTTAATAAGTTTTTTTTATTGGAAAATAGCTAAAATTAGCACATATAGCAAGATCAGGAGATTAGCATGTTACATCACTTTGATATGTTTTCATTTATGAAATTGAACTGCAAGTTTTGCTGAATGAGAAGAAAAATTATGGTGATGTACGAGTCCTATAACATACACTTTCATGAATTTACTTTGATCAGTCCCATGTTTCTGAAGGGAAGAAAAAACTGCATACAATACTTTTTCATTGCATGTTATCTTTTCAACCTTGTTGGTTTGGAATCATCTTCAGAAATTAAAGTTTTTTTAATGTGTTCAATTTTAAAAAATGTCTGTACATTACATCACCAGATATATAAAATATTGTGATGTTCATCAGCATAAAGTTTGGAGTTTCTTTCATTCTGATTGTCCCTTTTTAATTTTCTATTAAATTAAGTTGGGATATAAAAGTAAACTTTCTTCATATGAAGTTAATTCTTCATGAATTATTTTATATGTTGTAGCAGATCCATTGTTAAGTTCTTTCTGTATCATTTGGTAGGTACAGCGATTATGTAACATTTGTTGTATGGCTAACCCATTTTCTGGAACTACAGTGGATGAAGTGCTTCTTGTGTGTTCTTCGTCTTGAGGAAATTTTCAGTCTCTACAATATTCTATTTAAAAAAAGTATATTGCGATAGCTTATGGAAATGAAATACTAACTTGTCCTGATTGAAAATATTAAGGCACATTTTTCTTAAATTAGTCTCGCTTTAAAGTAGTAGAAAATCATATCACAATAATGCTCTGGCGTCAACTTCACTTTCCTTTTAAATATTTATTCTTTGATAATTACTTTGCAATTGATCTTTAAATTACCACCTGTGGAAATAAAGTGTTTCTTATTTACATTTATATATCTATAATTTTTGTTTGCTGATCGCCTCTCTCAAAATATTTCAATTTTACTTTCATATAACAGGAAATTATTTTGAAGAATTAGTTATAAATTTGACTATTGTTTAAAAATATATATATTTACAATGTTTATTATATAAATTTATTTAAAAAGAGTATTTAATTTTTTTTTAAAAAATTAAATATGCTTTTGTACTTTGTTGACAAATGACTAGAATGTATGAGATCTGAAATTCAAATTCTTAAGACAAGGATTTATGTTTAAATTTGCAATATTTAATAACTGAACTTAAAATTCTGTTATTATAAATACTTAAATTCTCATAAATTTCATTTTATGCAAGAGAAATTTGTAATTGTTTATAACTGGCAGAAAATCCAAACATTTCAAATCATGTCACAATTCTGTATTTGTTTTTATCTGAATACAAATTAATAATAGATTAATACTTAAATTTTCTCTTAGTTAAAGAGCTATAAGTACTTAATAAAAGATTATGCATTTGCTTATTAGAAGTGTTTTAAAAAATCGTATCTTCCCTCATTTAAAATCCACTTAATAACTGTGATATTCATTTCATCTCGAGTACTCAAAAAAAAAAAAAAATCATTCATCATGAAAAAATATATTTATTATACCTTTGAAACTGTATAAATTTCTTCTATATTATTGAAGGTAAAGATTACTTTAATATGGCATTAATAGTATGTGATTATTTATAAACAGACTTGGTGATATTAACATTGTAACTTGTCATTGGTTATACCATTTAAATTGTATGAGCTTTAAGCCCCCCCCCCCAAAATCCAATTAATACTAACATCCTTTAATGAGGGGGAAAAGTTTATGTAGAGGAAATTGCTTGTAGTATCATTGAAAAATTTATATTCACTAAAAATAAGCGAATATATAGTATCGTAAGAAGTTATTCTTTTACTTACCATTAACATATTTGAATATTTTACATCTGGTTAGTTCTCTAATTAAAGTTAATATTGCTTATTAAGTATAATGTTTTTATCATAGGACTCAAGCACCAAATTAGAGTTCATTTTGGTTTCGGTTTATCCTGTCCTATTCTAGGGGACCACAAGTATTCTTACCTCGATAAATTAGTACCTCAGGTAAAAATTTTATTTACTTTCTTATCTCATTCTGGAGGTTACTTGAATGTTCTTAATTATGCCAATTTATATTTAGTTTGCTATTATCCTTCTTTATGGTTAGTATTTATTTACCACAGTAATGATACCTTTATTATAGCCATCTTGAGCATTTCACTGTATTAGTTTAACTAAACATAAAAAAAATCAGCTATATTCATTTATATAGTTTTCAAAAGGACGCAGACTTCGAAAATTAAAAATTTTGGATTGTTTAAATATTATGTGTTTTACACTAAATTATTACATTTAATTTTGATTAATTTATGTACATTGTTTTTAGAAACTACAAGCTGACTTGCTACAGAGATTGCATGTGAGGCAGAGTAAAGTACGATATATTCCTATGCATATATATGCTAGAAGTGTGTTAATACCACAGTACAAAGGTGGAAGAAATCTTTTTGTGATGGCTCCTATGCCAATACACATGAGCAAAAACTTGCAGAAACTGAAATTTAGAAAAAATAATTGATCTTATAGATATTACTAAATTTGTAAAAAGTTATACTTAAATAAATATATTTATTTTCAACCTCCCTTTTTTTAAAAGGAAGAAAATTATCCAAGTCTTTACGTAATATACATTAACAATATGAAGCTCAATTTCATCATATAGCAAAAACATAGTTGCTTGAATAAATATTTATTCAATTATACCTTCTACAACTTCTAGTTTCATGAATATTAGTGGGGAAAGGGAAAATAAAAAACTGAATAAGCCACTTATCTTTGGAAGGCATGTGTTATTAAAACATTCTGTGTATGAATACCATACTGAATTCTTTTCTTAAATTTGTTGATTTATTTTTGAAACATTGACAAAAAAAACATTTAGCCACCAATATATTTTGATTATTAAATTTGAATACATGATAAATTATGCAAAATTTCACTTAAGCTTTTTCCCCACCAATGTTCCGGACCGTATAAATAGGATAGTTTTCTCTTCATTGGGTACCTAGATAATTTTTATAACAAGATTGTTACTGTACACACAATAGACTTACAATCCACATTAGGTCATCTTCAGAAATAAATCTTTACAAACAAATTGTTTAACTGCTAGAAGTCAAGCTACAGCATATTTTACTTTTGCACCTATAAAAAATTTCTCAGAGACCAATCGTATTCTTCAATCTAGAAATCCCAACATTACTTTGAAAATATCTTTGTTTCTTATTCTCTAAGTATGTGATGTTTTTAAAGTAATATTCAGAAAATCTGGGATAGAATCTGTTTTATGGATAATATTCTTATTACCCTAATGGTTCTCTTTTATGAACTTTAAGTCATCACTATCAATTCAACATCATAACAGATATATTCTAATCTTGACAAATTAGTACTATATGGACAAAAATCCTTTAATTCTCAACTGATAAATGAAAATCAACTTTTTAAAAATAATTTTAAAGCTGATAAAAATACATTTAAATTACCTCAAAGAAAAGATTTTACTCCATCTTATAACATAAGCTCGCACATCAGTGGTGTTAAAAGTTTTTGTTGGCAAGCACTAAGTATTTGTGTGATCTTGATAATTGTAACCGTTGCTAGTAAATTTAAGTTTTAAAATATTAAAGCACAAAATCCACGGATAATTGAACACAAATTACTGTAGATTAAAAGAACTATAAAATAATATCAAGAATTTGAAAATATTGGAAGTGTTAATCATATTAAGGTTCATATATATGTGTATTTCACTATATAAACAAAACAAAAGTAAAAATGGAATATTGTTAAACCCTGTTTGACCAAAACAAGTGTAAAATAATTCATATATAACTTACAATATGATTTAAATCTAGTTAATTTTTTATTTTATAGAAATTATCATGACAGAGTTTTCATGTACAACAAATTTGAATATGCCACATTCCTACGTGCATATGCATAAATTTTTATGTGCTTGCTCTTCAACCATTGCACAGGAGTTAAAATATAAATAAGTTGCAATTTAAAAAGAATGACAGATATTTGAATATACATATGAGTGGTTAATATGTTTGATAAATAATTTGGATTTGATTTAAAATATACTTAAGTTTACAAATGTAGATTTTTTTTGGTCATTTAAATAAGACATAATTACAAGGCATTCCATAATTTTTTATTCACATATCAATGCCTCTTTCATCAAATAGCACAAAAGTAATATTTGCTTGAATAAATATTTTACTAAAATATACTAAAACTCTAAAAGAAATAAACAAGCCAAAATATACAATGTAAAATGATATGATGCATAAAAATACTTGAATATATTAACAGTGCATAAATATAATACAGTGGTATTGCTCATTATGCTATTGAGCATAACACTTGCTTTGGCAGAGAATATTAAATACCTAACATAGCAACAGAAATAAAATATCAAAACAAAAAGAATTTCTTTAAAAACAAATTTTAAGTAAAATATCCGATTTTCAAGGTTATTTCAATTTGTATAATTTGAAAAGGAATAACATTGTTATAATTCACATTGTTTTACAGAAAAATCATCTATCCAGGTAATCATCAATCTTCATTATTAAAATGCAAAAATATTAGCACTTTTTTCCACTAGCGGCAACTTTTCTGAACAATATATTTACAGTTATACATTCATATATATATATATATATATAAATAAATGTAAAATTAAAATTTTTCAAACAAAAATTTTTAAAAAATCATTAAATTGTAACTAAGTAGATTTAGAACCTTTGAAATTCTTAAACTTTATGAATATTTTCTTAACTGATTACTTTCATTCTTTTCACAATCAATATTTTTAAAACTAAACCCTTTGATTTTAAATAGGACTGGATAAATGTCTCGAAGCTTCTATTATTATTTTTTTAAATTCATAAATATTATGAATCTTGTTTAAGAATAAGCAGCTTAACTTTTTTTTCAAACATGAAATAGATATAATTTAAATGCAATTCAAATCATAAGAACTATTGTGATAATATTTTATTCTCATTAAATATTTTAATTTCAAAGAAAAAATGCATGCAAAATCAATATTCTTACAAAATTAACCTTGCTTGAAAAATATAAGGTACATTTGTTAATCCGTTTTTGTACCTTATTTCACAAACACACAGTCAATGAAAAAAAATACAGCTGATCAGACTTCCACACAATATGCAAGGAAATCCATAACAAAATTAAAATATTTCAAATTTATCTAAAGCTGTAGTAGAATAACTCAATTCTATATCTAAATGAAATTTTGGTTTTTACTAGTTGAGATTTTCTACATTAGGATTGAAAGAGAAAATGCCCATTTCACTAATAAAAAGTGTGGAAGATGCTGATATCAGCTGCTGCTTTATGTATATATACATAATATATTTTGCATTACAATTCTTTCGTTTTTATTTAAGAAAGGATTACAATACATTATATTAACAATTGCTTCTTTGAATTTGATATCTGGCTAATTCAGCTTAATTTTTTCCCAAATAGAAAATACAGAAATTTACCATATAGATAATTTTCCAATTATTGCCTTAATTACTGCCATTTAGTTTTACAGAAAAATATTACAAAATGTTTTTCAATTCAAATTTAAATGAATTTTATAAATAGTATAAATAATTATATTTTCATATTGAATTGGGGGGGGGGGAGAAATAGATGATTTTTACACCAGGAATAATTTAAAGTTTGATTAAAATTATTCTTAATATTGCCTTTGAATGCAGTTTACATTTCTAAACTGATAAAAAGTCAACAAATTAGCATGGATCAATGAACAAAACAGGAACATTAAGAACAATAGGAATACAAATTACCAATGTACAACTGCATAAAAAAAATTTAACAAATAACAAATCTTATTTACATAATTTAACACTTCTATAGTTTGGAAAAATCCAAATTAAAATAATTTTACATTCACTACAGTCTATAACCATGGGTGACCAACCCATATGATCTTGTAGACCACATCGAAAAAACGTTACAAACCTATGGGCCGCATATAAAAAATATATATATCTTTATATTAGATTTGGATCCATTACAAACATTTATTTCAGTGAAAATTTAAAAATGAATGAAATATTGTTTTCATTTCATTATTTTTCATGTATACAAACTGATAATATTTTTATTACTTTTTTGATAATCATGCAATGATAAAATGTTTAGTTAGAGAGATATTTGTTTCTCGACTGTTTCACTTAGTTTTTGGAAGTTGATTTCATTGCAACTGGAAAACAGAAGCAACTTATTAAAATAAAAACAGTTATGGGACTTTTTTGTTACGAAACACTACACTAAACAAAAAATATTGCACAAAATAATCATGTTTTGTAAAGTTGTAATGGATCTTGTGAGCCACAAAATTATTCCAAGGCTGGCCACCCTTGGTCTATACGCAAGAGAAACTGTAAAGGCAAGTAAATTCATTTAATGTAACAAAGAAAAATTTAAAATAACATTAAAATTCATAATCTCTAAAATTTGGTAGTAGAACTATAAAATGTTAAATTATAAGAGTTGATTGCAATTTCAAATCATCAATTCCCATAAAAATCTAAAAATTCAACCAATTCAAGGAATTTGTTAAATGAAGGAAGATTAATCAAACCTTCTCTTTTTATTTTGTTTTTAATAATCGAAGTTTTCTCAAAAGCCATTTTTTAAAATGACAGACCAATAATTAACTTAAATGCATGCATTTATTTGGCACACTAGAATATATATATGTTGCACAAAATAAATTATTCCTCCTAAACTTGTGTTAAATACATGGAATTAGTTCTGTCGTTTATTTTCTCATACACTTTTTCCCAGGAAAATATTTCCATTTGATTAACATATTAGACTACTACATCAATTTGCCATTGCTTTTAGGGTCCACTCTTACATGAAGATTAGCTGCAGATTTTTAAATTTACACAAGCTGCCTTATTTCAACATATTTAACTAATCGCATAATGTTACACGTAAATAAGAAAGATGAATTCAAAAAAATAAATAGACTTAAAATGATACAGTTTCTTTGATTGTCCTGAAATTCAATCCATACTAAGAATTTTAAGATTCTCCTTTTGCTTAAAAATTAAAATGATTTTTATGAAAAATTGTAAAATTTACAATGAGCACTTTAAAAAAAGCTGTATAATCTTATACAACACTTCAACAAAGCAACACATGCAAACTTAGTTAACAAAGGAAAAAAGGCTATTAGCCAAACACAATATATACAAAACACACAATACGCTTGCAATTTAAAATAATTCATAAATAAAAATCACTAGAATATTTCAAGGTATTGCATACTTAGACACCGATGCAATACCATTTTGATTACAATTTATACACAAAGAAAAAAGAAGCGTTTGATCAGTTTCAATATATTTTGGCAGTTGATATAGCTCTATAAATTCGGAACTGCAGAGAATAACTTACTCCAAACATACAAATACAAACCATACATCAAACAAAGGAATATGTGTTCTCAACAGCTCTTGGGGGTTGTTGAGGAGGATGGTGACCAGCATGAGCATGCACATTTTCAAGCGACTGACTTCGGACACGTACAGACCCCTGTACCGTAACAACATCTCGCAGTTCTGGTATACTAGGAGCCCTGCCAGGTCTACCTACATCTCCACCAGATGGAGAAGACCTTGGTCGGACAGCAGGAGGTTGTGTACTGTCTAGATTCACTACGTATTCAGTTAAAGTCACATCAGATGCACCTCCGGATTCCAGAGGTATGGGATGTTGAAGGAAGTGCTCTAGCATGTCAAATATTGTTTGGAACCATAAATGTTGGACACGACACTGACCTTCTGGATTGATTGTCATGCGTAGATGCTATGGGGAAAAAGGGGACAGAAAATAAAAGCTAATGAAAAATTCCTGCTTAAAAATTATTTCAATATATAAACGTAAGTATAAATATGGACAAAATTTTATTCACATGTTCTTTAAATGCTTTTAATTTTAAATTTATGATAGCTAAAGTAATAAATACTCTTGTGAAATCCATAACTGAATACACAGTTATCAATAAACTTTACAAAAAAAAGTATTTATAAAAGTATCCAGGTAATTGTTTTAGCATAAAATTCTTAATTTACTGAATGTATCAGTAACAGTATGCAGATTTTAATACAAGAATTAGTCCAAAACAATAAACTTCATTTAGTAAATCTTAACTAAAAATTGCTAAATACAATATATACAGCAAATGTAATTACTGATTAAATTATGCTGCAATAATTCCCAACTTTCATCTGATTACAAACCGATTTTAAAATGATTATTTTATGTATTTGCCAATTATTATTGTGAGATAAATTACCTCCATTGTGAATGTACATTCTCCCTCAAAGATTATTTCTGGACATCTTTAAATCCCCAAGTACATATCTTTAGGGATTCTCATACTGCCATTATTTAATGAAATACACCGATTCCTGACAATATCAGAAGTCAGTAAAAATCTTGTAGTTTTCATTTAAGAGATAGGGATAATATGCGAGTACCAAGCTTTCACATTAATTTAAATGAAGGCTTTGAGGGTCAGGCATCTTTAATAAGCAACAGGTGTTCTGTTCTTCATTATTTAAACATTAACTTTGACAGAAAAAGCAATCAATAAATCTTAAATAAGAGAAAAATTACAAAAAATGAAAAACGATTGAAATGCATCTTTACTTGGAAGAGAATGAATTAAAAACTTAAATATTACAAATCTGAAAAAAGTTCAAATGTATATTAATTGATGCTATTTTAAACTACTGTTTTTCATAATCAGAATTAGATTCCAAGTTTTGTATAACTTTGTAATTTTTGTGCAATCCAAATAATGATATAATTTGATCATTAGGTTTCAATTCAAAATAGTTCATATAGGGTACAACAGCAATTAATATTCTACAGAATTGTTCAGTTATTATTGGATTAGCTTAATCTAATTTTTGATTTAATCTTTAACTGCCACTGGAATGTATCTATGCCTCACTCTAGGGTTGGGTTAGCTGCTCCTGGTGTATGTATACACCTTTCCCAATTACGAATCTTTGCATTGCACTGCAAGTTGTAGAACTACTTTGAAGGTTTTGGATTGCAATACAATGACCTTAAAAATTATTTGCAAAAGATTTACTTATTTCAGAAAGTGATTTATTGTATATTCCCCTGGATAATATGCATCTGTACTTTCAAACTCCAGTTTTTAAGTTTTAGGTATATTTGTTGTAAAACACATGCACCTTTTTTTACAAAAAAAATCCAAAATGAACATTGAAGTCTAGAAATAGTGTGAAAGGATAATTGAAGTATGGAATGAACTAAAACCTGACATAGTCATTTAAAAAATGCAGTATACCTAACAATAGATATTGAACAGAAGATAATTATTTATTTATGCATCAGAGTAAGTGATGGTGAAAATGAAACAATTCAATTGTATGCCCGAAGATACAATGGAAGACGATTTTTTCACGTAATCCAATAATAAAAGTTTATAAGGCATGTCATTTCTTTTAAATGAACAGTATTTAGATACATGTAGAAATCTAATCATATGCTTATCTTTTCTTTATTTTTAAAGCTCATTTTTATATTTGGCGCACAAGAAATCACCTGTAAATATCGAAATTTTTTGTGCTAAAAGTGCAAGTTATATGCTGGACCATACAATACTTATTTATGTCTTTTCATTAACCCCCCCCCCTCCCAATACCCTACATAACTGTTTGTACCTGTGTGAAAAACAAAGGTACTAGAGAGCAAATCATACTTTTCTTTGGCAGTTATGGAGTTTAAAAACATTCTAGATCAGGGGTCGACAACCTATGGCACATGGAGCAATTTCCAGTGGCACTTTACACTACTCTACAAATTTGTTGATAAAATTGTAGTGGACCTACCTTATATCACAAACATCTTCAGAATTATGGACATTTATGGAATAATGAAAAAATATGAAAAATAACTTTCGATAAATCTACAGCTATTTTGTAAATTATTTGAATCTTATTGCTGGAGACATTTAATTGTTTGAAGAGAGAAAATTGCATGTACTCTGCTTTCACTTTTGGTTCTATATAACTCTAATTTTGCTGGTCCTAATTCAGCAACAGCTTTAGAAATCATAATAGGCCTCCATTTTAGTCCACTGACTCTTCTGGTTTCTTTCACTTTAAGTTATAACTCTGTTTCCTGCTATACATACGCTTATTTAATTCTTGTACAATATACTTTTCCATCATTTTTTATTGTTATGTTTCTTGAAATCTGGCTTGTATCTTCTAGCTTAGTTAGTGGTATAATTTAGTATTATCAATTTATTATACTATGTATATTTTTTTTCATTTTATGATACTATATATCTATATATATAAATGAGAAAAGCGACTCACTCACTGACTGACTGACTAATCACGATATCTCCGGAACCATACAACCTACAGACTTGAAATTTAGTAGACATGTTCCTTTCATGGAGTAGAGATCAGCTAAGAACGGATTTTGCGAAATTCGAATCGCAAGGGGCGTTACGGGGGGTTAAGGGGCATTAAAAATAATTGTTTCCATTTTTAAACTACTCGACGTACAATCTTGAAATTAGGTAAGCAGATTCCTTTCATAGAGTAGAGATCCGCTACAAAAAGGGTTTGGTGAAAATTGACCTCCAAGTGGCGTTGCGGGGGCTTAGGGGCCATTATAGATAATTATTTCCATTTTTAAGCTATGAGACGCAAAGTCTTTATATTTGATAAATACATTCCTTTCATAGAGTAGATATCAGCTACAAGATGGGTTTTGGGAAAATAGTCTCCCAAGTAGCGTTGCGGGGGATTAAGGGGTGTAATAGATAAATATTTTCGTTTTTAAACTACTTGACCTACCGGCTTGAAAATTGGTAGGCATGTTTCTTTTATGGAGTAAATATCCGTTACAAAATCAGTTTTGGGGAAATTGACCCCAAGGGGTGTTGCGGGGGGGGGGAGGGGTAAGGGAGATATAAATAATTATTCCGATTTTTAAACTATAAGACGTACAGTCTTGAAATTTGGTAAGCGGATTCCTCTCATAAGGTAGATATTCGCTACAAAATGGGTTTCGTGAAAATCGAAACCCAGTGGCTTAACTATATATTATTTCATTTTTAAACTACTGGTCGTATAGTCTTGAAATATGATAATCAGAAGCCTTTCATGGATTAAAGATCCATGTTTTGCGAAAATCAACCCCTAGGGGGGGACTCAAGGGGCATTATAGATAATTATCCCCATTTTTAAACTATTAGACGCACAGTCTTGAAATTTGGTAAGCAGATTCCTTTCGTAGAGTTGGAATTTGAAAGAAATCAACTCTTGGGGGGAGCAAGGGGTAACTGGGGCATATTGACAAAAAAAAATCCTTTTTGCGAACTACAAGGACTATAAGAATAGAATTTGGTTTGCATTTTTTCTTTTGTTGAATTGAAATCTGCTAAGAATGGTTATTTTGGAAAACGACTCTCAACGGGATAACAGGGGTATTGATTGTAAAAATTTCGGTTTTTTTTCCGTTAGATTTAAACTTGAAATATGGCTTGCATGTTCATTTTCCAGAGTAGAGATCCACCGAAAATTGGTTTTGCAGGAATCCACTTGGTTAAAGGGTTACGAAAGTTTAAACATCATTCTATACTTCAATTTTAGAGATTTTTAGAAAATACGAATTAGATAAGTTCTGCCCTTTCTTTTTTTTATCAAGAGACGACAAGTATATTTTTATTACAAATTCTTAATGCTAGGACTTAGATATCAACAATTTATAAATATATATATTTATAAAACATCATGAAATACCCAGCATAGCGGGTGGGTAACGGCTAGTATATATATATATATAGGTGAACAAATCTTTTATCATATGAGAAATGTTTTGAGTCTACAAAGAAATTGTTTAACAAATGAAAGCATAGAACTGCATCAAATTGAAAGTCACATTATACCCTTGATTTTGCAATATGAAAGTAGAGTGGTGCAAGCGCTAGATTCATATTAAAATTTATTTATTTTTTTATCCAATTATAATGAAGGGAAATGCTTATATTTTATGTCTATTTCTCATTTTAACAAATGTTTATATATAATATATGCATAATTTAAATGTTTTTTATTTATGTTGAGGAAATAGCAATATTTTACACTATTTTTATGTTCCTTAAACGATGCAAAATTAATAAGTAAAAAAACAGTACATCTATATTATTGACCCTTATTCTTCAACTCTGCATGCATTATCATTGGAATCTAATTGTTTCAAATATGTCCTACTGTGGGGCACATTGAATCATATTGGTGGATTGATTTGGCATGCGACAAAAGGTTGCCAACTCCTGCCTTAAATTACTGGCAAGACTTCACTATATCTTTTTTAAAAATTATGAGGATGATACCTAAACTGATACCTCACTCCCCACAATTTTATATTACTCTTATCAAAGTCTATGTTCATTTAACACTTTTAATATGCAGCATGATTTATAAAGAAATAGTGTCTCAAACACACTACCACTGGCCACGAGATCCATGATTTTTCATATCAGGCTACAACAGTTTCAATAGTATAAAAAATGTAATCAAAAATAAATTTTCTACAAATAAAAATTGTGCTTATTTAAATTTCTAGAACAGAATTTTTAAATTAACAAACCGCTAAAAATACTAAGGTTTACCTTTGCTCGACCTTGGAAATTAAATGTTAGCACATATTCTCCCTTTCTAGTTTCACTTTGACGAACCAGAAATACACCATGCCAGAGAGGACCATCTCTTAGCACCAGTTGTGCAGCATCACTCCTTGACAACATTCCATGAAACCATGGATATTCTCGCAAAGTGCTGTATATATCAGGTCCAGTTTCTGTGGGAATAAAAAAGTCAAAATACTACAAATAAAGTATAAAAAAGTGTACAAATTATCACTATGTAACTAAAAAAAACTGATGTTACAAATGAGCTTTTAAGCTGTCCCCCATAAAAAATTAAGACATTAAAATTCCAATAAGAATCAAATTATGTGCTTAAAATGAGAATTAAAAAATTGTTTGAACAATTTGTATATTAAGAGAATAATTTGTATGCTTCAGTTTATTGCACATCAAATTTTTTAAAGATTTAAATGGCTCCTTTTTGAAGACAGTATTTTCTAGGTACTGCAATTTATTTTTTTTAAAGGCTGGATATAGCCTTTTATGTTTTTAGGTTTAAGAAAGTATTAATAATAAGACACAAGAAAAAAATTATTTGAGTTATATATTCTGAACTAGAACGATTTAGTACATAATACTAGACCATGTAAGAAAGGACAAGAGGAGGAAGGGGGTACGACTAGTTAATTTACTTTTTTTTTTTGTAATGAAAAAATGCTAGAGGAATATAATGTGCCTAATCAATAATAATGGTATTTTTTTTTATGCAGTTTTTCACATCAGCTATAAAAAGAAGGATCTTTTATTATTACAATACATTCATCAAAAATGAGGAAAGATATATAATATCCCATAACTGCTTTTTGCAACATATTATGCATACTGTATGAATATAATAAAAACTACACATATTAGCAGCAACAGTGGGACAGAACTTAAATACAATTGTACCAATAAATGTCATTAACTTTTATGACAATTCTGTTTATTAAAAAAAAATACTAACACAAAGCTGAACTTTAAAAAAATTTTCCTGGGCTTTTTTTAAAAATTAAATTGGTAAATAATAAAAGATAGACCCCCAAAAAAGGTTGTATTAATTAAACTTCAAATACATGCTAACAAATTGGCTATTATGACAAGTATTTTTTTACACATATATTTAATGAAAAATTCAGCAATTTCAATAAATATTTTGAAAGGATTTTTCAGTGATAAAAACATGATTTTATGCTCTATTAAATTATATAATAAAAAAAGATATACAATAATAATATATGTTATTAATAAATGCTTACTTCATGTTTTACAGGCAAAGCAAAGAAGTGAAATTTGAATTTTATACACATTTACAGATTCAATACTTTCAATACAGAAAAAAGATTTTTAGAAAGTAATTACAAACTTTCTCAAGTGAGTAATATTAATTCTATGTCAAATGTGTTTTAAGGCCATGGGTAGCCTAGTGGTTAGAGCCTCAGACTGGAAGGCCTGGATTAGATGCCACCAAACACCCTCCGAGCACACACTGAGTACGTGCTTGTTACAGTGGGTCCGAAAGTCTTGTGGGCGGTCGCAGCAGAAACCATGGGTGCAGGGGGCTGGAGAATATTCCCCTCCCCTCCAGTTCTATACCTAAATTGTGAAGGTAGAGATAGGTGGTGTCGCCATCTATCGTGTATGAATTGAGCCAAATAGTACTGTCACCTACATGGTGCTCAAAGCTAACAACAGGCATACACCTCACCCTTTGCCCCGATGAATTTTGTAAGCCTCGTTCTGACACCATCAGATAGGTGGCATTAGGAACAACAACATGCGTTTCAAAATGCCTTAAAGTTACAAAATCTACAAAGTTTTCAACAAAATTATATACATACAATTTTAGGAAAACTGTACCTTGTTCATTTTGGACTGTAGGTTCACCGGCTGAAGTGGATGGTACAGGTGTTGAACCTGATGCTGCCACACCTCGAGGTGGTAGATCAGGTGGGGGATCAGGACTAGCATCAGATGCACCATCTTCATTTTCTATAAAATTACCAATTACATCGTTTCTTAATAAGATTCTTTTTGTATGAAATAATATAACATATTAAATAAGCACAATTATAAGTACAAAACATTAAATTTGTACAATGCAACAGAGATTACATAAGTAAAACATACTTTCTACTTCAAGGCTGGAGATTAACTCATTTAAGTCTCATAATGTCACAAGAGGATGCTCTGTTGTTTCTTTTAAACGTACAATACATAACAAAGTTTGATTAACTGAAATATTAATCTCCATCATAATAATCTCATTAGAGATAAAATGCTTTAAGTTTTAAAAAAACCATGTTCTATTATAAAATCTACACAAATAAAAAAAATAGATAAAAAAATGGTAATATTAATTGGGAATTAATACATGCACTTTCAAATAATTTTTAATACATAAATCCATACTAAAAAAGTTGCAAAAATTGCTTTAGTTGTAATATACTATCAACATACTTTATTTAAAAAACAAATTAAAAAATGGATATTTATATGCTGGTTTGTATCATTTATCATATTTTGTGGCAGAGATATCTTTTCAAACACATCTCTGAAAAAAGAATACATTAAATTTTAAACAAACCTTAATTTAAGTATGCATTTTAAATAGTAAAGTGTTGTCATTCCTCCAATTTTCAACAAATAAGCTAATTTTTTCTACAAATTAATATTACATAAAAAATCTAAATGTGTTAGTACGATTCTGTGACAGGATTTTCAACACGATGGTTAAATAGCAATTAAACTTTTAAAATCATGCTAGAGTTTTATAATAATATTTCCTTGAGCGTCAAATTATTAAAAAGTAACACAAGAAAACTTTTAAACCCAAGCAGATTATACAAAAAAAATGTCCTTAAACTATTTTGATTTTTTTTTACACATGGAAAAGAATTATTTAGTTTTCAAAATACACTAATAAAAATGCAAAATGAAGAAAAAGCTGTATTTTTTTGTAAAATTATAATTGCTATACAAAAGAGCTTTTTTTAAAAAAAAAAAATTAAAGCAATTGTGAGGAACTACCATTTTTCATAAAATTAACAAATAAATGCTTTGAAGTCTGAAAAAAAAAGAAAACCATAAAAATATCAAAAACTGACCATCTAATGATATTTAATTCAAGTTAGTAAGTTCATTCAACCGATACATGGTCTAGTATATTAAATGCTTAAAAATTGCTTACTTTTAGATGCAGCTCTATCTCTTAACCTACTCAAACTATCAGATTGAGCGGTTGGTAATCGAGGCCTACTGTAAAAGAACATTAAAATCAAAGAATGACAGTGGACAAAGCAATAAAAAAAAAAAATTTTAAACGAGAAAAGGGAAGAGGACACATTTACTTACGAGCCTTCTGTATTCAGATCTCCTAAATGTCTCATGCAATACTTTATAGTTGTGAGCCAGGATTTCATGTCACTAGAATCATGAGCTTCAATAACATATTCCATATGATTTTCAGTCTAAAAATTAAACGCTGCTATAAAAAATATGATACAACTTTTAAATGCACAATCTGATATTTTTAATAATAATTAAAATATGTTTCAAGCTGATAGCTATCACATTGAGTACACATTCAAGTGTTATTCCATAAATCTTTTCCCCATCTCAATATTCCACACAACAACATGCACAATAATGCCAGATAAGATACATAACTTGATTTGATATTTTAAGCCTTTTATGCTTGATTTGTAGCAGGTCAGCAGCTAAAATAAGGCATAAAAGGTTTTAAACATAAATTATATATGTTTTTTCAATCAACAGATAGTTTTTTTACTTAAAATATTTTACCATGAAAAGTTTATTTTACATTAAGCTATTACAATTCAAATAAAGCATTTGTTCACTACTTGAAATTCTTTTATTTTCTCAAACTTTTTTCCAATAAACACATTTTTAATAGAAGAATTTATTTAATTTTATTATCAATCAGGCTTGCACTTTGCATCAAATTTTATATTAAACAATAGCAGCTCGCATGCTAAACGAAAATGAATCAATTCACATTGCTCACAGTTTTACGATGGATTATAGTCCATTCTGAGCCAAAAACAGACAGTAAAAATAGCACTAAAATTAGTTCTCTCTCGCCCTTATCATGTGGAAGCTAAAATTCAATTGAATGTGTAAACTGCATAACAAGATGTGTTGAAACTATACAAGAGAGAACTGAGCAGTGACATAAAACTTTCTGGCCAATTGACTGTTAGTCAAGTTACGTTAACATATTTTTAATATAAAGTCACAAATACAGATTAACCTTTCAGAATTACATCAAGGTATACAGAATCCCTATGGATTTCTTCTAATCAATTATCCAGAATTCAAACAAGAAACTCAAGAGGGAAAAAATCAATATACAAACAAAGTCATTCTTTATTCCAAATATTTTTATTTCTCAGCTTGATAGGAAATGAAAAGAAAGCCACTAATCTAGGGTAGCAGAAAACGATTAAATTGATGGAAATAAGATATACAACTGGTAACTATTATCAAGTCCATGTCTAATGCAATAAATCCAAAATCTAAATATCACTATCAGCAACAAAGGATACATTGCAATAATTGTGATTATACAGTAATGGCCAAAATTGTGGACACTTTTTAAAATTGTTATGTTTTTTAAGTTTGTATAAAATTAATATCCTAATACCACTTTGTATCATTAGAGCTCAGATGCCTCCCTATGGAGAGGAAATTGGGTGTCAAAATTCCATTACAGCTATTAGTATTCCACTATATGGTGGCACACTTTAAAAGTCATACCAGCTGCAGGAGGAATGTACTAGGACAGCAATGGCAAATACCAATCCCCAACCCCATTGAAAATAAAAATATTTTGCAGCTTATTGTTGTTGTTACTAATGAAGATCTGAAGATGTCAGATCGAGGCCCACGAAATTCATCATGGTAAAGGGCTAGGTGTATGCCTGTCGTTAGCCGAAGCTTTGAGCAATCATACAGGTGACAGTACGTTTTGGCTCAGTTTTGAGGGAGAACACCCTAAGGGTAAGCTTTTTGCAGTTTATAATATATACATATATACACATTTAAAATCAATAAATATTAAATGTAAAGAATCATATTGCTACCAAAAGTACCTTTAAAACAAAAGTATTTTCATGATCAGGCATCTCCAAAGCAGTTGTTTCTCGTGCTTCTGTGATGAGAAAACAAAAAAGGCCACTTCGAGGTTTTACTGACTGAAATTTAAAAACCAAACAATCATGAAACACAATT
Source organism: Trichonephila clavata (assembly GCA_019973975.1). Lineage (NCBI taxonomy): Eukaryota > Metazoa > Arthropoda > Arachnida > Araneae > Nephilidae > Trichonephila > Trichonephila clavata. Next base: position 66,583 of record BMAO01021275.1, read on the forward strand.
CAGAAGTAGAATCATATACAGAATAACATTTTTCACATCTAAAGTTAAAATATTTTAAAAAAGAAAAATAAGATTTTTAAGATTCTTTATTTTTTAAAACATGGGATCAATTATATATATATATATAATCAATTTTTGTAATTACGTATCATGCCGTCAATCTACTAAATCAAAATACATCCCCAAATGCTGCAATATGTTTTCTACATATGTACATACAGAATAATCTTGTTCACACATATGGCGATAGCACTTGGCAACATCTTGATTTGATGATGATTTTGATTTCACAAAATGAGTCAACGGTATATTGTTTTAAATTTTTCTTTCTAACAAAGTAATTTGAAAATTTTCATTCAATTATAGTTATGCAGATGTGAAGCAACTTTAATCAAAAACAAAAGAATAGATACATTTCTAATAACTATTTTTACTTTTTTATCTATTTTAAATGCTTTAAATTTGACATAAGGAAAATATCAAAAATTTCAGAGCATATGTGGCAAACTTAAATATATTCATTGCATTTTAGCTGTTACTTTTATTAAATTGGTAACATCACTAAATTCACTAAGTTCTAAAAAACAAGTTTTACAAAGCAAAAAAAAAAAAAAATACTCTGTTCACAATGCAAAACTTTTCTGGCCATATCCTATTTCGGTTAACATTTTTATAACCAACTTAGCAAACACTTACTACAGAGTACAAAAGTTCAAATACATGAAGGAGGATTCGTTCTCGTTATCTTCCGTTCCGTAAGCACACATCCTACCCCCTAGGCCAAAATTATCACTTCAATCCAAAGCCAGTTAGTGTCTTGTATGGGAACCACCGCCACACACTCCCCTACCAGTGAGTCGGTAAGGCGAACGAACGATATCGTTGTTATGGCGAGCGTGAGCTGTTGTGTCACTGACGACTTGAAGGTTGCATCATGAGCGAGACGGTTTGAAGGTTGCATCATGAGCAAGACGGTTTGAAGGTTGCATCATGAGCAAGACGGTTTGAAGGTTGCATCATGAGCAAGACGGTTTGAAGGTTGCATCATGAGCAAGACGGTGAGGTTGCATCATGAGTGAAACGGCTTTGGTTGCATTTGCGGTGCATCGATGACGGCACGACTGCTGCGCAAAGGTTGCGTTGTTCTAAGTTCCCCGGGTCACCAATGAAAGAGATTCATTCTTTGTACCTTCCGTTCCAAAAGCACAACACCCTATCTCTAGGCCAAAATGATCACTTCAGTCTAGAGGCAGTTAGTGTCTTATATAGGAACCACCGGCACAAACGCTTAAGAACATATGAAGTCAAAATGAGATCATTTTGAATAAATATGAACATGTTAAATTTAAAGGTAAAATAAAACTTTGATTACAAAGTTTTTATTTTAACTCCTTTATGATTGTATATCAGAACTTATGGCACCATTTGGTAGAGGTGAACAGTGTTTATCAGTTACTGTCTCTCTCTCTCTCAGTTTACACTTCTCTACAAGTAATCAATGCACAGGCATGATATACAGCTCATGCAGAGGTTCCCAAACTCTGTCTCATAGACCCCTTACCATGTTTTTCAGTTTTGGGTAGACCCCTGCTTACCTAATATTGAATTTTTGCAAATTTGTCAACTTAAATGTCTGACAGTTGGTATATAGCTGCTTACTTTAAAAGATTTAAATTTCTAGCTGTAGAGAAATATAGTGTTTAAAAACTTAAGAAACACATTAAAAAATAAAATTAAAATTTAATTAATACATAAAATAACTGATCTACAAACAAATGTTTATTATGGGAGAGATGAATCTGATGCTTCAATAACAAATTTTTGACATTTGGCACATCAATCTTATCAGATTTAATCCCAAGTCTTTTCGGTTAGTAGTGTCGTCTTTTTCTTTCTTTTTTTATTTTGGAGATTGGCACAACCGAGCTGAAACTCCTTTTCACTAGGAGAAGCGATTCAAAACCCTTTCACAATATTCCATAATTCAGGATAAATAACAGGTATGTCTTTTTAAAGCCAAAATTGCTGACACATTTGTTTCTAAACTTTACTTGCCTCTAAACTTTACTGCCTATTCCAATCAGTTCCTCTTGTAGTATGACATTTTCTTCAATGCGACCATATGAATTCATTGCCTACTGCAGCAATTACCAGAGTCAAAGCATTCTCAAACCTAGTTTTAAAATCTGAATAAAGGGCATGGGCCCCTATTGTACTCCTTTAGCTTAATTCTGGCAAGAAATACTGAAATGATGGTCCCTTGCATTAGTACAATTTATACTGTTTCCTTATAACTGCAAATTAACCTAATTAATTTTAATAAATAGGTCTGTTCAATAGGTAAAATCTGGCTTCCATTTGATTAAATTTTCTTTAAAAATTAAAGTGGCTATCTGGTTTAATGAGAGCCACTATTGTAGATCCCCAAATTATTTTTTCGCTAACATGGACCCCTTGTATGTCGTCATAGACCCCGGGGGGTCAATATAGACCATGTGGCGGCGCTGTGATGTCCCTCGCCACTTGTGAAGGTATCAAGATCTTCATGTATAAATACTTCGACTTTTGTAAATAACTTGACTTACTCACTTATTAAAACGTACTTGTTGCTAGTCGTGTTTGCGACTAATAAGCATTGTGTTTTAAGGAGTGTTCATTGGTCGCAAACACAACCAGCAACAAGTAAGTACGCTTTAACAAGTAATTGAGTAAGTTATTTACAAAAGTTGAAGTATTTATTCATGATAATCTTGATATCCTCACAAGTGGCGAGGTACATCACAGCACCGCCACAGACCACTTCAGAAATCTAGTTAATCGATCGATAAAATTATTTAAGTAATTTAAGAAGAAACATTCATACCCAGTAAATAATAGATTTGTAAATTTATATTCACTTCATAAAAGCTAGAAAAATATAAATTCATCCATCAATGGTATTAATTTTTTTTCTTCAATTTATACTAATAAAAGGAAGAGTTTGTCTTTTGGATGTAACATTAAAACTAAACAACCCAGATGTGTGAAGCTTAGTATGCTGAAAGTATAGGTCATAATGTTGTGCTCCTCAAAGATATTTTTTTGAAATTTGCTTTAGATTTTTTTAAATTTTAATTTTTAAGCATTTTTCAAACGAGATGGCATATGATGTCACAAACAATCAGTCAATTTCAAGGTTACAAATAAGTGTTTCAATTTGTGAAAAATAAAATACAATACAAATAGAACGAGATATTCAAACCTCTCTTCAAAATCAAAATTTATTCTGTCGAAAAAAATCAGCAATTATACTCATAGAAAGCAAGTGGAGGCATGCCACAGCCCCACCATAAACTGAACTCGGTGGTGTGACAGCCCACCCGAGCCATGGCCTACTGTGCCCATCTCAGTTTTCATGACTTTGGGCACTAAGGAGCATGAGCTGAAGTTGCAATCAGGTGGTCAGTCTGATGTGACACTGTAAACACAAAGAAAAGTTTTGCTTCGATAGAAAGAAGATGAGCTAAGTATGAAGATTATTTTTTTTATAAGGATACAATATATTTAAAAAATAAGGTAGCGAGGGAAAGTTAAAATTGTTATACATAAGAAATAAGTAATTTCTCTTCCTCAAACAACCGACATTGCACGTATATGTACACACAAAATACCTTATTTTACTTATTTACAGAGCAAAACAGTAAGCTGATGTATAGAAAAAGCTTTATTCTTTGCTTTTCAAAATATTACATTCAAATAAATAATGAAACACTTTATACACAAAAATATTTCAGAATAGACATTTATTAAACAGTTACACATTTCAAACTAATCTGTTATATATTAGTTACCCAGTTAAAATTCATATTATAAATATATTAAACTAAGTGAAAATGAATGAAGCATAAATTTCAAAAATAGCTAGAGTCCATGAAATAATGAATTTTAAATGACAAACATTAAGAAGTAGCAAAACATTTATTATCATACTAATGTTAAAAATTTCTATAGAGAAAAAGCCTGCACCAAAGAAAGTTTTAAGAAAAATTAAACTTCACAATTAAACAGACTTTTCAAATATTATAAAAGAATATTATAATTCTCAAAATCCTCAATCTTATAATGGAGAAAGTCACTACCTAATCACAAGAACTATTAGACCAACAGACTTGAAATTTAGCAGAAACATTACTTTTTTCGAGTAGAGATCTGCAAGAACAGATTTACGAAAGTCCATGCCCCAGGAGGGGTAAATGCTCATTTTTTGACAAAAATTTCCATTTGAATTATTAGACCAACATTCAAATTTGGTGAACAAGTTTCTTTGCTGTGTACTGATACTACTATCCGTCTAGAATTAACTACCACTGTCTAATAAACAAACAAACTTTATTGACAACTTCTGACTCGTCACACTTTATACATTACTAAAC
>BMAO01021276.1:0-24100 GCA_019973975.1 Trichonephila clavata
ACAGACTTAATGTTTTTAAGCTATAATTAATTCAAATAAAAATAATTTATTTCGTTATGACCACATTTTAAAAGAATAAAAGCTCAACTGCTTTTTAAAAAACTCAAACATTCCTAGTAACTTAATCATACAATAGCACACTTCAGAAGAAAATGGCGCTGCATTTTCCTTCTGTACTAAATGCTGATGAAGATACATTGTAAAAAATAACTAAATAGACATTTAATACTAACAAGATTTTCTATTACATTTTAATCTTACTATTAAGTAAAAATATAATACCTACTGCAATAAAATAACTTACTTAAAACGTTTCAAATAAATTTGCTGCGAATGCAATTCACACTTGCGGCTTCTCCAAAGATATTCACAAAAGATGACGCCGGTTTTGCGCCGAATGTTCCACGCAGTTACGAATATTATATGTTGTTGCCAGATTTAATATACTATTTACTTTTAACTAAGAATAAAATATATCACGTGATCTTTCATACAAAGAGAGAGAGAGGGAAATATCAACATTGTTCTACAGCAGGGGTATCAAACTTGGCCAACAAACAAGGTTTAACTTCAGATGGGCCGCAAAAAAATCAATATTCACAGAAGCGTAGGTTTATTTGAATAATGTATTATAATAAATATACATAAAAGAACAAGAGAATTTAAGGTTTACGTCCTGACACTTGATATCTCTTCTCTGCCACTATCTTTCCTATTTAAGGAGAAATTTTGATATTTTATTACATATTATTGTGTGTCGATACATTGGTCGGCCACAAAAATGTTCATTGTAGACCGCGAGTTTGGCACCCTCGTTCTACAGTACTTGAATATTTAGTTATTAGATTCAGAGAGGGGCATTATTTCAGGTATTAGAATAAATGATAATGTTTCGCGTTCGGTACTTAATCTGTTAATATAAGGTTCATTACAAACCTTAATATATTTTCATTTAATTTAAGACATTTTCTTTTTTCCCCCTATTTACTGACAAACTTTCATTATTTAAATGTACTTAATGTATAGAAATTCTACGATACTGTAGGTCCAAATCACAATTGTTATTTCCCGCCACTTGTACTTTTTTAGTAGTATTCGGCACTTAGAAAGCAAGTACCCATTTGAAACAATCGCCGCGTGTTATTCTTTTTTCACAAAAGGAGGGCCGAGATCTCCAACATGGTATTATTGTGCGGGGCCGATCCTAGCAGGTGTGCAGTGCATGAACCACAAGTGGGTGGCCAAACAATGGACGACTGCATACAGTTCTATCAATCAAGCAAAAAATTTTACGAATTTTTCAAAATAAAACATGACAAGTAGAATAAATATGTTGAATTTTAAATAGTTATATTTAAAAATCAAAATATGTTATGATTTCCCGATAACATTAGAAAATGCAGTACTCTTACACACATCCTTTCTTTGGTAGAAAAATTCATAGCAGAAAGTTTTTCACGCGGAAGGTTTCTTGTCTTGTCTTGTTTTGTTTTGTTTATCACTGGTACATTCGGTGCACTGCGGGTCGATGCTTAACAAAGGCGTCTCAAAAATGATTTTTGCGCAAAAGTTGCCTGACTAAAACATCTAACATAGTTAATATTACGCTAGTGTCCAAAATGAACGTAACAAACGTAAATTTAACACTATTTCAAGAAATCTGCTATTACTTTTTAAAACTTATATTATATATAAAGTGATCAAAAACAAGCATCACATCCATCCTATTTGTAAGATTTGATGGATAAAAAATTCTTATGGCCGTTTTGAGAGAAAAACGTTAAAACCGTTTTCGCAGTAGAAATTTGAATTTTGGGTTTAGACTTGCGTGTATCACACTGTGATAAGCATAAATGTCTGTTAATTTTGTCAAAATGAGTTCTTGCAATTGTTTAGAGGATGATTTGAGATGGAGTTGATGGATGATGACGTTGGGTATATTGAGGGGGATGTCTCAAGGAGAAGTAAACTGAAACCTACATGTTTTTCAAATAGTGATATCCAAACCGTGGAACAATTTCAACTACGGTAATGTTGTTAGAAGACCTGGTCAAAGTCAACCAAAAGCTACAACACCTATGGAAGATCGATATTTGACAATAAATGTACGTCCTCATAGAGATATGATCAGTGGCATAACGGAGAGTATTAGGGCTTCCCTGCAAGGTCAGGTTTTGCTTTTATTATTTATAGATTCGTTAAATTCGTACTAGGCGTCAGTCAGGATTTAAGCCCTTAGAACTCTGCACCCCCATGTGGGTTGAGGGGTGTACGTTACGCCACTGGATATGATAGTCAAGGAGCTTGCTCAGTCTTCACTGCTGCCACTGGAAAGACAATTTCTAGACAAACTGCTCACAGGCACTTAGTTGAGATGGCTCTTTATGCCTGACGGCCGATGGTGTGAGTCCCTCTTAACCCATCACAGGAAAAGCTCGTCTGTTATGGAGCCAAGAACATGTGTCTTGGGCACATCGAGAGTGGGACCGTGTACTTTTCACTCATGAGTCTAGGTTCAATACCAATAGTGATTCTCGTCGAGTTTTCATTTGGAAAAAGCCTGGGACTCGCTACCATCCTCTTAACATAAGATAATCCGATGGATAGGTGTAGAATTCTTGTTTGGGGAGCAATTATGTGAAATGGCCATACATCGCTACACAATTTTCATATGGGTTCTGTTACTGCACAGCGATATAAAGAAGTTCTTGAACATCATGTGAGACTGCTTCGAGTAGCAATCGGTCAAGATTTTTGGGAGGGGTGCGATAGCTATAACTATGACCACAAAAGGCGCGATAGTTCCAAGGCCGGATCTACGTATGGGCTTAATGGGCTGCAGCCCAGAGGCCCCCGAGTTCTAGGGGGGCGTTCCCCGTTGAACATAACAAACAGAAAAAGATGCTTACAATCAAAATAGTAATAAAATAACAAACCAGTAAAAAATACAAATCAAAAATAAATACCGAATACCATATCAAATTTATTTTTATTTTCAAGAGCAAGAACAATTTACTTTTGTTCTTCCACCGTACCACGGGAACGCTGAAATTAAGAATTAATAGACCGAGGCTTTGTCATAGAGCGGCGCCGATGAGTATCAAGCATTTATACAAACGTAGTGGCACTATTTCTGCAGCCATTTATTTTTGTGCAAAAAAAATTCTAAGTTACAATAATATACTGATTTGGTGCTGTGTCCTGTGCATAATACCTGAAGTTAAAGGGTACTTAGGTACCTGTTTATTCAAGTTTCAAGTAAAAATTAAGTACCAAAACACATTTCTAAATTATTTTTAAGTAGGAAGATATTTGTGTAAGAGTTCGAAGTCCGTATACGGTTGTAAACGCCACCTAAAAAGGAGAGAAGTTAGATTACCCCCCCCCCGACGTGGCAAAAATAATTCTTTATAAATTGAAAGGAATTCGGAGTGACTGTTTCCCAAACTCCTATCTGGATGACTGTGAGTTACATGAGTTCGTTTTAACCTTAGCCCATTTCTGCATTTAATGATAAAAAAAAAATTCAAAAAGTTAACTTTGTTAGAAAAAAACTTACATTAAAAGATTAGGAAGTTAAAAATTTGGAGGGATGAATAAGAAAATTTAAGTGTGAATGTGGTTGAAGAATTCATTCTGTCTGGGTGCGGAGATTAAATCTGTCCCCAAGTCCATGTCTTTATTTTGTTTCCGTGCCCATTCATAGGATCAATCATCACTGCCGCAGTAATTTTTTTTGGATCCTCAGAACTTAAATAATAGAAAAAAAATTTTGAAGAGAAAATTCAAAGAGGGTTTTGGATTTCCGAGGGAAAGGAATCATGTAAAAGTTTTTGCTTGCAACTCCCTGTCGTCTAAAACGAGAGAAACATTTTAACATTCTATATATACTGATAAACATCTATTTTATTATAGAGTAATTTTTTTGTATGCGTCAATGTACGGTATTTTGCTCTGCATAACCACGCAGTTGTAAAATTTTCAACACCAGTTCAATTTTGATTTATATGGAAAGTAAGTTTTAGAACATCAGTTTTAAGAAATCAGAAAAGCTATGAAATCATTAATTCCTCAGTGTATTTCATTGCATATCCACGCAATCATAAAATTTGAATTTGTACACAAGTATGCGTATTACTTTTACTCCATATAAATGGAGTTTAAGTTTTAGAGAGTCGTCTCTTGAAAAATCATTAAACATTGAGATTGTTAATTTCTGTATATCAGGATAGTTGTGTTATATTCGGACAGGCATAGTATCGAACGTTCGTTCGTGATTTTGTATGTACATTTAACATTTTTTAAATACAATTTTTATGTAAGATTGTTTTGCTGATAAGTAACTACTCGAATTGGTTATTGGAATTCATGGATGCTTTAGAAACTCATTAAGCTCTACATTCCAAATTGCTGTGATTTTAATATGTATAATTTGTGAACTTTATTCATATTTTAATGTATTAAGCACTATATATCGGTAAAATATGCTAGTTATGTGAAACAGAATTGTGTCCTTCGAAATAAATGTGGAAAGATTGTATGACTTTTTTTTAATGATACTTTATTTACGTTTTCTTAATGTACAATAATATGTTCACGTCAGAGAATAACAACCATGTTTGATTGAAAAGATTCATGTTAAAGATGAAGAATAGTTATTTCATGTCAATGAAATTATTTTGAATTTATATATTCATGGTATTTTTAGGATTATGTGAGTGAAAAAAAATATCAGTTTAAATCAGAGAAAATGCTACTGAAAGAATTTTTTTTCTTCCTTTTTTAAGAGAACTTCCGTTTTCGGAATGAATCATAACTCAGCATTCCTTAGTGTTCTGAATATTTTGGAATAAATTAGTGAGTTGATTTTGTGTTGTTATTGTAATCTGGGATTTTTTTTCTCTGAAACATTAAACGCATTAGTATACCGAATATATTTTCTAAAGTATTTTTATTATACAACCAGGAATAAATTAAGTTGCGCGTATGATGTAATCAGTAATATTTTAAGTGATTGTCTTATTAGTTATTTGAGTACAACTAATACATAGCGAAATATATGTTTTGTTTTGTTTTAATTCCTCTGAATTCATTGAGTATTAAGTTCCTATAATGGGTGCTATTTTTTGTGTGTGTATTGATATAAGATATATATTGTGTTATTAATCTGCAATCCCTTTTTGGCGTAATTTTCGTTTTATTGCGTGTTTTTTCAGATTATTAAAAAAATTCATATGGCATTTTTGGGGAAATTTAAAAAGCAAGACTTAATTTTATTGGCTTAGGAGTTGGGTTAGAGGGTATCGAATAAAATGACAATTATCGATTTAAAGAATCTCATAATCGAAAGCAAAGATTATGAAGAGGAGTTAGTCAAAGCTCAATTGTTTTGTAATAACGCGTTAAAAAGGAGAAAGTGGAAAAATTGCCAGGCAGCACGAATTCGAATCAGAAAAATCGCTAAACAGCAACGACAACAACGCGAATTTGAGTTGGAAAAACTATTAGCTCTTTTAGCACTCAGGCCATCCGTTATTACTTAGCTAATAGCCAGAGAATCAGAAGATAAATTTAACAACTATGACTACATAAAGGGAATTTTAATGAAAAGGTTTAAAATGAGCCCAGAGAACTTCAGGCAAAAATTCGTGAAATATCAGTGCATACCTGTGAAATCTTGGCGTGATTTTGTGTTCGAAACTACGAGTTATTTTGAGGAATGGCTCGATGGAATGGAAATATGAGACTTCAAATCATTGAAGGATTTAATAATAACCGTTCAGCTAAAAAAAACGCGTAGCGGGAGAGATAAGAAAGTATTTCGTGAACGAATGGGCAAAATTTTGTGAACCATCTGTATTGACGGACAAATTGGACGAATACTTTCGTATTCGGCCAAGTGTCAAGAGAGCGAATCAAATGAAATGTCCTCAGCAATATGGGAGATCCAGGATCTAATTTTTAAAGGAACCCCGAAATTTAAAAATGATATTCAGAGTAAAAGACATAAATTGTTTTCCAAACATGAAGCGTAACAGCCAAAATTTAGACCCGTTTGTTATTCGTGTGGAAGAGTTGGGCATACATCGAGGTGCAGAAAATCATAAGAAAACCTCCCGAAATCACCAGATTAATGCCGTGAAAAACAATGAGCATCTACAAGAGCCATCATCTGCAATTTTAATGGCTAAGGTTGCGATTCAAGTATGTTCTCTTGCCAAGGGGAAAAGAAAATAGACGATTAAATTCGCATCACGTGTCGGCAAGAAACTCTGAATTGATTGAATGAATGTTAACGTCGCACTGTTCAGCTACACGAAGGCTTTTGGCGACGGACCTCGTAATTTTGAATCATGGTCAAGTGACGAAAACGACATCTGAGCTGGCACCTAACTACAACACCACACCAACGGGAGGACATTTGAGCTCTCTACAGATTTAACGTGCATCGCCCCCCAACACGGCGGGTCTTCAGTGGTACTGGGCTCGAAATCATGACACGCCAGCCACGAGTCCAATACCTTGACCTCTTGGCTACTGCGGCCACTAGAAACTCTGAAAGCTTAATCGACACATCGAATTCTAAAATTTATTTTTTATAAAAACCCCTTTAAACTGATAGGCCAATAAATAACAATAATCAGCGTTTTTGGTTTTAGCGAGTATAGATAATGATTTTTAATTTTTTTATACAAACTAGATAATTTTTTTAATTGTTTCAGAAATATACTATATTGTTTTGTAAAAAAAATTTAGAATATTTTTAATTTATTAAGCACAATTATTGTAATTTTATGACCTAAACTTTTAAATTTAATTTCAGGATAATCAAGTCCTTAGTTAACAATATAAATATGTCTGGCAGAAAATATAATAGTAGGGCGGAAAAACGAAAATTACTGTTAAATCCGGAAAAAGAAAAAGTTGAATGTGTTGAAATTTCAACTTTTCTTACAATGGAACAAAGCAACAAGAATATAACGAACGCAGATGCATTAACAAGCGAAAGGGAAAGGAACTTAGCCAAAGAAAACGTAGAAGCACCACAAACAAATATTAATGATGAAAATATGCTAGATCTCGATGACCAACAGCCTTCTGATAAAGATATTTTTCAGCTAGAAGACATCAGTAATGTCCCGACCGAAAAGTGTTTAGAAAATGTCGGGATTGAGTTTGAGAAATACGTTGACGTGGGTTCGTGGCCTAAATCTCTAAGCAATAATTTTATTGACTCTTTTATCCTTTCACACATGAAATGAGTTATTTTCAAAATAGAGATCCAAACAATATATATCCTGTTTTGGTAAGAGAATACAAAGAATAAAAGAGATCATTTTCGAATAATCATTTCATTAAAAAACTTAAAAATGGCCAAGTGCTGGAAAGATCTTGGCTATGTTATTGAACTAGTATTGGTAGTGTTTTTTGTTTGACCTGCAAACTTTTTTCTAAAATAAATTCTCAATACGCAACCGGTTTTTCTGATTGGAAACACGTAACAAGTTGCTTAGAAAATCATAAAAATTCTACTGAACATAAAAATTCCATGTTAGTTTGGTTGACACGTAAGGAAAATAAGTTTGTTTTAGATAAACAGTTACACAGGAGCAACTAAGAAAAGATACCGAATATTACCACAATATTCTCAAACGTGTTATTGCGGTAGTAAAGTATTTGGCTATAAGAGGTTTAGCATTTAGAGGTTCCGATGAAGTTTTTGGTTCTCCTCATAATGGTAATTTTATGGGTGCCCTGGAACTGCTAGCAGAGATTGATCCATTCATTCGTGAACATATTGAACAGCGAGAATTACGACCAAAATCGTCAATATCTTACTTATCAAAAACAATATGTGAGCAAATAATTGAGATCATGGGCAAGCAAATCATTAAAACAATTACAACTCAAATAAATAACGATGACACAAAGTACTATTCAATTGTGATGGATTCAGCACCAGATTTGTCCCACAATGACCAACTTGCTATTGTACTACGATATTGTTTTCGGGGAAAAGTGTATGAAAGATGTGTCTCATTAATTAAGATTAGTAGTCACACACTGGTTTATACTTATTCAATTCTCTACAAGAATTTTTAGATACAAATGGACTGCCATTGGATAATTGTAGGGGACAGTCATTTGACAACGCTGCCAATATTTCCGGTCGATATAATGGTGTGCAAGCTCTTCTAAAAGAAAAAAATAAATTCGCTAATTATGTGCCGTGTGCTGCACATTCTCTTAATCTGGTTGGTGCAGAATCAGTTAAGGTTGCATTTGAAATCGTGAACTTCTTTGGTATAGTTCAACAAATATATGTTTTCTTTTCTGCTTCGACCCATAGGTGGGAACTTCTAAATCATGAAATTAAACTAAAGTTTACCTTAAAAAGTTTAAGTCAGACCAGATGGTCTTGTCACTACGATGCTGTTGAAGCCTTAAGAGATAATTATGACAATATCATGAATACTCTTAAGACATTTAGTGACAATGAAAATGAGAAAATTGATTTTCGAAAAGAGGCATTAAATTTATTTAATAAATAAAAAAAAACTCGAAACCGCCATTTTAATTATATTTTGGGAAGAAATTTTAGAAAGATTTAATTCTGTTAACAAAAAATTGCAGACTCCTGGTTTGGACATCTGTGAAGGGAATAAGTTAATTATGCCATTAAAAACGTTTATAATCAATGTACGACATGAATCAGATCAAAAACTGAAGGAGTATCAAAACGCGGCCAGAAAATTAAGTCCTTGTGTGAAACGGAATATAGTGATGTGAACAAGAGATGGATTATTTCAAAATTTGCAGATAATCTCACAGAAAAAGCTGTGTATGGGACAGAAAAATTTAAAAGAGACACGCTTATTGCTGCGTTAGATAAGCTAATCCTTTATTTAAATAGAAGAAGTCAAGTATATGCAGAATATAGTAAGAAATTTAAATTTTTGATGGATTTGCAAGATCAAAGTAAGGAGAACGTCGACCTTGAGAGTGTACGCGATATTATTGATTATTATTAAGATGGCGTAGACCAACATTTAGTAAATAAAAGTGTTCAATTCAAAACTTATCTAAAACAAACTGAGCTAGGGTCCTATACTTGTAGTGATATGTTCAATTTAATTTTTGAAAAGAAACTTGTTGATGTTTTTCCAAATTTGTATACCATTTTAAAAAATTTTCTAACGCTCCCCATTACTAGTTGTGAAGCGGAGCGTGCGTTCTCTAAAATGTCCTATTTAGAAAACAAATATAGGACAACAATGGCAAATACTAGACAATTATTTATCACTTCTTTCTATCAATATTGATCTCACCAGACTTAAAATGTGAGGAGCAAATAAAAGAGTTTGCATCACAAAAATGTAGAAAAGTTTGTTTGTAAATTATTTTATTGTTTATAACGTATTTAAATTGCTTGAAATAAAAATTTTAAAAAAAACCCTTAAGTGTTTCGTATATTTTAAATTTCCCCGCACAAAAATTTTTTTTAGGAAAATGGCAAAATTTTTAATGATTTAGGGGGCCCTTAGATATTGTTAGCCCAGGGCCCCCAAAGGTCACGGTCCGGCCCTGATCTTAGCGCGCGCGCGATCAAAATCTAAGAAAATATCTCCCGGGAAAACTCAGAGCTGCAATGAAAGTTTTAGCAATGAGTATAATCCTGAAAAAAACTTTTGTTGAGCTACATTTTTATTCTTGGTTTGCTGGTCTATTTCCTTTACTTCAAAAGTTAGGAATGGAATTAGGGCCTGCAATGAAGGGATATTTTTGGTACCTCGACAATAAGAGAATTTTTGATTCAACTAGACATTCTAAGCCAGATAAGAAACTGTCTCGTAAAAAATGAAAGGCCCTTCAAAAACGTAAAAGTTTGGGTGAAATTGTCAAATCGGCCACTGGTCCGCCAAATTTTGAAAAATCGCTAATTTGGCGCGTTTTTGCGTGTTGTGTTTTGAGTAGCAACCCTACCACAACACGATCGGACTTCTCCCTCCCTGATACAAAAATCAAAAGGGTTGCCAGATTTGGCGCACTTATCGATTTTTCGGGATAAGTGATATTGGGGGATAAGAGTGGCGGGGCGATTCGACAATCCAACCAAAGTTTGAAGTATGAGGCTCAGGAAGGCACCACGTACAAACCTGGAGAGTTTTTGTACCTTCCTAAGTATTTGAAAAGTTTTATTGCAGATATAAACTTTATTTTGCATTTTCTGAAGAATGTTATTTTTGTATATAATGGTTCACACAGGAAGAAAGTGTAGTATAGGGGAGGGGCGTGGGGGGGGGCTTGGCAATGTCAATTTCCTTTGGCGACCAAAATTGATCGCCAAGCTACTTCACTTGACGATAGGTGTTTGGAAGCCAGAATGAATTCGTTATCTCACCGTGATATCTATATAAAAATCGCCAAATCCAAAGGGCCCCTATACTACACTTGAGCCGGTTAACGGTAACAGTGATATCTCTTAAAGTAATTGAAATATTTTTATGAAATTTTCTGAGTTTATTCTTTGTATTATAATAAATGCTTTGTGTTAAAAGCTAAGGGTAATTTTTAAATTAAGTTATTTTTTAATGCAATTTTATATAAATTTTTTTTTTTTAATTCTGGGTTTTTTTATTTTGAACACCTGTATTTCATAATTTTAGTTTAAAACTTGAGTTTCTTTAATATAAAGCATAGTTAAACATTAAAGAATTGTATTCCTGCAAAACTTTTATATGTTTTTGTAATATATACATATATATATTTAGAATTGTTAGCAAAAGAGCAAATTTTGCAATATTTTTGTTCAGATTTCTCAATATTTTGAGAAATAATTTTTCAAAAAATTCCTTTTGCTGTATTTTTATAGTTTTGCAACATACTTACTTAAAAAATAACAATTAAATAATTACTTAAGTCGTATTTTAGAAAATTGTCTCCAAATTCAGTCAGATACCTTTGACGGTTCTATCCCCACTTTTTTAAATAACAGACCTCTTGGGGAATTTCTGGTTTTTAAAAATTATTTTATTATAAAACTTTTCCTCGAAGAAGAAAACGTGAATGTGTAAATTAGGACTATTATATATAGTCTAGGCTTTTTCTGGTTAAAGAGAGATAGGATAGATTGCTAGTTGAGCAGTGATTAATCAAATTGAATGTGAATCGAGGATATTTAATATTTGATAATTGAATTACTTAAGGTGACGAACTGTCACTCGAGATTGAATAGAGATTAAATAGTGAAGAAGTCAGAGCTATTGAATTAAGTAAGTGAATTAAACATTAAAGTATTCTCATATCTCGCGTACCTCGTAATTGTCTTCATATTTATTAATTGGGTGCATCTCTTATCTTCGAACGATTGAATTTGACTAGTGGTTAATATTGTGAATAAATTAGATTGTTTTTCAAATATGGCTATAGTCTTCCTTCCAACTCTCCCACACCTTTAGGCACTCAGATGAGATTCGTATAACCTTAAAAGCTATTTTAACATTATTTTTTAAGAAAAACTCTTGAAATAACAGTGTAGGAGAGAGCTAGGGTTATGAAATATTGTAATGTACATTGTACTTTTCACTACTCTCAGAGAGAGTACTCCCTTATCAATAATAATCGCTTTGGGTTATTTGTATTGTAGAAAAGTAATAGCCATTTCCACTTTTTCAAAAATTCAACCCCTTTGCAGCAACATTTTTTCCTAAAATTATTTTTTTAAACCCCCCCCCCCCTGATCTTTACATTATGGAAACATTTTTCCGCATAGGTAGACTCCAAGTAATAAGAATTTTTTTTCACCTTATATTCGCAATCAAATCTAATGGATAAAGAGTTGCAGAAGCAGTTTATCGAGAGGTATTTATTTAACTTTTTAACACAATTCCAGAAATTTGGTTAAATTAAAAAATATTGATCAGGAGTTTAAGACGGTAATAGTGTGAATCTAGCACTATGAATGTGTGAAATCAGCCATTCAATTCTGTAATAGTAAATATATATTGCATTTTTCTTTCCCTGTCTAATCATGGATAAATATTATATTGAATGAATGCTATAATAAAATTATCATCGATTTACCATTTATAAAAATGATTTATTATTTAATTATATTGCTGAAAATAATTCTTACATTTCTCATTTTTTACCTGCTACTTATTTTATCTGTAGTTGTTATCGTCGCATGCTTTTGTTGATTTAAAACAACCATTATTCAACCACAACCAACATGTTACAATTATGTTTCAATAGGAAGCGAAAATGTACTTCATATTGTATAAAAAAATATTTAAATTGTAAAAATAATTAGTTTCAAATAACAACTGTAAATGCTAAATATAATAAATGGAAAGTGATACAATACTCTCGTTTCAAAAAGTGCAAAAGTATTTGTCATATTTTGTGCTGCAAGATGTCACAAATAACAACCGATCAAATAAAATCACACTCTATATCACTGGCGTACTCTGAGGAGGCCCTGTATCAAAATTTCTTCGGAGCCCTTTTTTTAGATATGGAAGCCTTGTTAGTGGGACTGTAGTTACACATGTTGGGGCCCTTGTATCTTGGGGGGGGGCATATCATTGATACGGTGGTGGCTACGCCTCTGCTCTATATCATAACTCCTGTTTGAAGAGTCGTATGGCAGACGACAGTCAGGTTAGTATCGCACTTCTGTTCTGGACATCTCCAGACGCATCTTCCTTGGTCATTGGGGGTCAGTTCGAAGCGGGATTTATTATTGAAAATAATTCTGCTCTAGTCTATGAGATTTCAGTTCGAATGCGCTCCGCACCTAAGCTATATTAATGACACCTTTTTCAGCTACACAATGGCTTTTGGCTACAGACCTGGTAATTTTGAACCACGGTCAAATGATGAGGACAACACTGAGCTGGCACCCTCTCTCCTAACTTACACGTTTGAGCCCCGACAGATTTAACGTGCATCAGCCCCTCTCAGTGCCGGGTTGCTCATTAGGCGGAGTAGGCGATTGCCCATGGGCCCCACGCTTTTTAAGGGCCCAAAAATTGAGAAAACTAAATATTTAGCTATTTTTTTATTGCAAGAGTTAGTTTTTTGCTACAGATACAAAAAATTATTGTTTATTTATATTTTTTAATTTGCTGATAATTTGTTGTTTTATTTGTGCAATGAAATATATTCCTAAAATGTCGTGTAATAACTTATTAGGCTACAGGACGTCAAGAATTCGACTGCCCAGGGGGTCTCCATGTCGTTTAATCCAACTTTGGCCTCTCTACACGGCAGATCCTCAGCGTCACTAGGCTCGAACTTCTGACACGCCGGTCACAAGTCCATGACCTTGACCATTAGGCTACCACAGCCACTCTGAACCTTTGCAAATGCACCCAATAGTGTTAAGCGATGAAAGGCAATCGACGCAGTGACCTCCGTGATTTCAATCGCATTCATTGAGTTACTGATGTCCCAGTGACACGTCGAATTGTTGATAAAAAAACACCAGGGGATATAAGGTGTAATGTCGTGAGCCCTCAAAATTACTCCATTTCTTGGTAGCGAGAGGGATCACACAGCTTTTGGCCAAAAAGTACCTTGTTTGAAACTAATTTTTTTAAAAAAATTTAGAAAATTAAATTCATTATTATTATTCTAATTTTCACAGCCTTTCGCTGGAGAAACTTCAAGTCCGGATCAATGTTCGTAGACCTTCAGATGATCGTCTCCCGGGCGTGACTATAACCGACATCTCTTTCACTCGTATTGCCCCTGGTCAATCCATAGAGTGGCTGTCCCACAGACGCCATCATCCCGTCTTGAAGAGGTCCTCGCAGTTCCTTTATATCCTGATTCTCTCGAGTGCGGCTGCCACGCAACCTCTTTCACTTCTGTTCGAAGAAGAAAAGAGACGATCCTCGTCACCTTCTGAACCGAATCTTTAAACCTCCTTTCACCCCCCCCCCAAATTCTGATTAGCGAACGTAGCAAGTCTTCACCCGGCATCCTTCGTCTTGGTCCCAATACCATTGGTTCTTTCAGATAATAGGCCGTCGCAACTAAGATCAACTACGTCGCCGTACCTCGTATACTATTTGAAGGGTCTATCAATCGACCTGTCAATTTTACACTGGGAATGGCTGATGGGTATGGCTGGTAACCCTGATGGGTATGTCTTTCTCACAACAAGCCAATATTCTAACAATTGAAGTAAATCGCGGCCCACATGTGCGAAGTAACGAAATAAGGGATAAATATTCAATAGGAGTATTTCTTCTATAAATCTGGCCATTCTGCTCACCCCGGTGCATCGAAATTGACAAGTATTGTCGTACATTGTTCGTCTAACGAGGGGACGCTACAGAGGACTGATGAGAGGATCACTGCTCATTATCTGTCTTCGCTCTCAGTCGATTGCTATCTTGACGATCTGTACGGTACATACTCTTTCCTTCCAACATAGTTGAATGGTACAATACCTACAACTAAAAAGTCGGATGCATATATATAGTTAATTTTTTATAAATAAAATACGAGGTAGAGGATTCGAAAGTTCCCGGACTGAGCCTATAACGAGGAAAATTTATGCAGTAGAGCGATTACGATAACGTTTCTGGGTTACTGCATTCTCCTCCTTTTCTGAAAGTGGTTTATCCTAAATCACGCGGTCGGTGGATCACCATGGTTACGTATGTTGTAGGTGGATGCATTTAATAATACGCGATTGAAGGAAATGGTGTATGTTGATCAGAGAACGAATATCAAATTATTTGTTCACTTGGAAAAGCATGTACGGAGACTTACGAACTGTTGAAAAATGTGTACGACAGTGATACTTTATCGTAAATGCAAACTTTTGAGGGGCATCATCGTTTCAGAGAAGGTAGGGAATGTGTCAAAGACAACGAAAGCTCTGGACGTACGCAGACTTCTCACACTTCTAAAAACATCAAAAAGGTTTTCGCGATCGTACGTAAGAACAGGTTTCAAACAATAGCGCTAAGTAACAGAGTCGGTTGGGATATCTGTGGCCTGTGTTCCTGGGTGGAATGGGCAAAGTACGCTGGGAGTTCACTCCTGGAAGGGTCACCCTAGACGTGAAGGTCATTCCATTATTTCCAGCTAAAATAAGCAGACATTGGAGCCAAGACAGGCTTCGGGATGTCTTTAGAAACAGGGGCTTTTTCAGGACTTCAAAATACGCCAAGCAGCGCGAGTATCATTCTAATGTGGCTGCCATCTGTTAGATATTCTTACTTCTGGCTACGTCACAGAGTTAGCGCAACACGAAGTAATTTAGAACTGGAAATAAGTGGTAGACTTCGGTTCTTCCGCAAGATAATATAGTCCAAAATATAATTACATTTTTTAAAGAGAATACATAACAAGAAATGAATTTTTAATGTCAGTTTTGAGCTTATTTTGCATAATAAATTTTTAAAGATTCTTAGGATAATATTTTTAGTGTTTGAAGAAATTAAAATAGAAATTTTTTATGCATATTAAACGTCATAAAAACACAGTTCCTTATTTTTTAAATTCCTTTTAAAAGTAAAAATTCCAATTTTCTTTTGGGACACTTGATATTTTTTGAAATTTAGTAATTTTTGTTACTTTAATGTAAAATTAAAAATTATAAAAATTTGAGAAAATAGTATTGAAAAAGTTTAATTTTTTAAAGTTTTTTTCTCTTATCTTCTTTATTTATTACATGCTGTACATTTTATATATTCTTTATTTGTATTATTTTTTTATATAATATTTTTACAATAAAACTATTTTTGATTACTTCATATAATAACTTTTAAGGTAAAAATCAATATTTGATTTATACAAATCTGCAAATAAAATGCTAAAAAAAATAATAAGATTTTTTACTAAAAATTTTATTTTAGTGAAAAAAATTTATACTTTTCTTCATTTTTTTAAATTTTGGAACTTTTTCTGTGAAAGATTAATACAATTTTTTACCTTCTTTTATTTCGTTTTCCTTCAATAGCTCACTTGAATTGAATTACGCATGGATTGTCAATTGTTATAAGCAGGTTTTGGTTATTTTGAAGATATGTCATTAAAAAAAAAAAAGAAAGAATATTTTTATCACTCAATTTTTCCTAGCCCCCCCCCCCTTAATATCAAAATATGTCAAATTTTTAGTGGATACACTTGATCATCTTATTTACTATTGCAGTTCTAAAATTAACTACTTTCTTGAATAATTTTATTTACATTTTTCAGACTTGTTTCAAATTTAAAATATGTTAATCAATATTTAATTATTGGAAATGTTAACTCTGTAAATTGTTTTGATGGGAAGACGATGACGAAAGATGGTATATCATTCTTCTAATGCCACACAACACCACATTCACTATGGGGAGAAAAGAATCAAATTCAAATGTTTTATCCTTTGCATTCCGTTTTTCAAAATTCATTTATACAAGTACAAACGCAGTTTTATAATGCTATTCTTAAAAATGCAACTATCTGTCCGATTGAAATTTGGGGAATATTTCTAAAAATTTCTATAGCTTTCTTTCTTTTTTTAAAAAAAAAAAAAACTACCGCCAGAAATACGCATTAGTGTGCTATATATTTTCTAAGATTCATTTTTAAAATTAATACAATCGAACTTTTTTAATTATTTAAATATATTTTAAATAGTTTATTTCATTCTTTTGTCAATGAATTATGTATAATTTGAGAATAATTCAATTTTTTTAAATGTATTGCCTGTTGCGAAAGATGCATTAAAATTTGCAACAATTTTAGGCAATTGTCATATTAATTAAAAATGTCAAATTTATTTCATTCTTAAATTTTTTTATGTAGGAATAATTGGAGCTTCACAAAGAGAAAAAATTCGCTATCAGTGAGTGAGTGAATATTAACGTCACTCTGTTCAGCTACACGAGGGCTTTTGGTGACGGACCTCGTCATTTTGAACCATGGTCAAGTGACGAGGACGGCACCTGAGCTGGCACCCCCTCTCCTAACTACCACACCAACGGGAGGACGTTTGAACTCTCGACAGATTTAACGTGCATTGCTCCCCTACACCGCGGGTCTTTAGTGGTACTAGGCTCGAACTTATGGCATACCTGCCATGTTCCGATACCTTGACCACTTGGCTACCCCGGCCAAACTCGCTATCAGAGACTGCTGGAAAAAAGCTGGAAAATTTTTACTATCACTTTGCAACACTAATTAACAAGAAAATAGAAAACAAATGTTCTTGAAAGAAATATAAACAAAATATGTTTATTAAGATGGACATCTTAATTTTATGATTTCGGACAAAGCTTTTATTTCAGTCTAGATAGTAAAGAATATTTTAATTGAATTTCAATAAAACTCATCAATAGTTTGTTTTTCTATACAGATCAAACACAAATCCATCCTTTATGTTAAATAGATTTACAGTATATTTATAATAATTTTTTGTGAATTTAAATCCAACATCCTGGGATTCTCCATTGACTTCAGATACAAGAGACTGAATTCATTACACTTGTGATTCTCAGGCTTAGACTGAAATATAAAATTTTTTTTTTTTAAAAAGTATTGTTTTCTTTTTTCAACTCCATATAAATATTCAGAAAGAATTATAATTACTAAACTCATTTCATCAGAATTTTTTTTTAGTTTTCATGCAAAAGGAGTCAAATAAATTTCTTTTGTAATTTTAGTATTGGACATGTGCCACTTGTATCGCTGGGCTGATATATACTTTACGACTTTCTATTTTTGATGTTTTTCTTATAATTGGCACTTCGATTTTACTCCTTACAGTCGGGGCTTTTCCATGTTTTTTTTCCCTTCCTTGCATTTTTCATAATTTCATTTTCTTATGCAACACTATAAGTGCTACATTATCTAAGATGAGAATTTGACTTTTGTCGATGCTAAGTAAAATGGAAAACCGAGGGGGGGGGGGTTAAACATTTAACTGACACTTCCCATTTGAGAGGGCTGAAGGACAACCAAGATTTATGGTCACTGCCTGCAAACTTTTATGGTGTTTCCAGGAAGGGATTCCTGCATAGGGTAGTATTGTCCATCATATTGTTGAAACACTGGGAACTTGCCGGCTTTACTAGTTATACTAGTTATATTCCTCTTTCTAACTCAGGAGATAACAATGCACCAGCTCAATGAGCTGTGGTTTTTCTCTTTCTGGGTTTCTGAAAGGAAACAGAAAATGTAGATCCGTCAGCGATACATGAGAAGGAGGGTAGGAACAACAGTTTTAGCTGGAGTGTTTCTTTGTCGCTTTTCTCTCATGGGGGGTAAGGGGGTTCAAGGCCGAAGTTCGTTCCCCGGAGGGGAGTAGAAGGCAGTCAGATTTCTTCGACTGTAAAATGATTCGCTTTATGAGTGCTGCATATTTTTCCTTTCAGAGGCCTTAGATGAGAAATAAATCGATTTTAATGCTATCGCTCTATGTTTCCCTGTAAGATTTAACGATATTTCAATAACTAAACCTACTTCCAAAATTGAAATTAACATATTTCGAATATCGATGTAAAATTTGAAATAGAATTGGCGTATATACAACGGAAGATATTAAAATAAATGTGTTCCTCAATCCACAGTTTTCTAAAAGAAGATAATAAACATTATATCCATGTCAGAAACTTGGAATATAATTTAAAATTTATTTTATTATTGTTAAAGACAAGATATATTATATCAACAGTAATTTTACAAAGTGAAAATGTTCAAAAAGTAATGTTTACCAAATCACTTTTCTCCTTTCAAACAAAAATGGATGTTTTAATCAACGTCGGATTAAGATTTGTTCCTTGGCCATAGACAATATTTAAGAACTGTTAGCATTAGATTTAGATTTGTTGGTAAATCATAGCGTTTAAAAAAAGGATGAATAGCATTTTGTTAGCTTCAGAACTTAAAACGTGAATAAGTAATAAACAATATCAAAACACATATCACATTCGATTCTCTCATATAATATCAAGGAACTAAAATAGTGTTAAGTTTTATGGATACGGTACAAAAATATTAGTAAAACTAATAAAAGAGACTATAATTAACTCTGAAACAATCATGTAGTTCTCTTAATTTGTAAGAAATTAAAATTTGCTGAAATTTATTACAGTTAGAATTAAATAGTATATTTTTCACCTATTCAGAAAAAGTTTATGAGAGTTGAATTCCTCTTTCTTTGTTTTTGTTTCATGTAATAATTTATACTTGCTGAATTTCACATGATGAACCTTTGATCAAATCAAGATTTGAGCCTCGACGCACCTAATAATCAGAATATAATATCGACTAAAAATAAAAGCCATATAAAATATTTTAATATAAAATAGAAAATCTGCTAATTAAGTAGAATTATTCCTCATAATACAGATTTTTATATCTACGATTATATAACAGAAACCTATCATGAAATGCAGATTTTTAATCTAAAAGAAAGTTGAAAAATGAAAATGACTAATTTTCATTAGATAATTAAGTATTACAAAAACGAATTGATTTCTATTGAATAAATGGCTTGATATGAAAATACGAAATTATATTAGATTTTAATTGCATGACTTTTTACAAAAAAATTTATTTCGCATTTTTTTTTCACTAAAAAAATTAGAAATATGCAATGCTTTTTATTTTAATTTTTATGTTTGCACTAGAATTGATATTTGGGTTATGGAAGTTTAGTGATGTGATCACAAACAGCGGTCTTCCAATCGTGCCAGTTTTGATTTCATCGAAGATAGTTCATATCAAATATGTGAAGTATACTCGTATATATATACGAGCTCTGGTATCATCCTTGTTACTAAACTACAGGTCAGAATTACGAGATCTATCGCTTATATAAATAAAAATTCATATTTGAAAGTGATTTTGAGCCAGTCATACCATTTTTTTTTTTAGTTTCTTGAGGTAATATCTTTAGAAAATAGATAATGCATGCAAAAACGATAGTTCAAGGAATAAATTTTTGAAAATAGCTTCTATTGAATAATTGCTATGGTAAACTAAAGCTTCTATTTGTACATTTCTGTTTTATAAATTAATACAGAGCATATTATACAGAAGTTATCAATATAATCGTAGCCCAGTGGCCGAGTGGCAGTGCATCACGTTTCAGCGACACAGGTCCAGGGCTCAAACCCTGGGCTGACAAGGTCGACCCGACTTTCATCCCTTCAGTGGGTCGATAAATGAGTACCAAGCTTGCACGGGAATTTAACACTGGGGGTTTTGCGTCAGACTAACCACCGGAACGGAACATCTACTCATGCACCTCAGTGCCCAATACCAGAAAAACTAATACGGGCACCATAGGCCTTGGCTCTCATGGGCTATTGCGCCTTTGATTTGAGTTATCAATACAAGCCTTTATTATGCAAACTATTACAAACAAGTTCAGGTGTTTTATATTATGCAATCAATCATATTGAAAATTTTTAATGAACAAAATTCCGAGATCATAAAGAACATGAATATCTTTATAAAATGTACTTAATGTATCTTGAAAATAATAAATCCGCTTTTTCATTTTTTGTCATTCAATTTATTAATAATCATAACATTCGCCGCGGTCTATTGATGTGAGCTCTAAATTATTTCGCAGCATCTTTTGCAATACAACGGGAAATTCTAATTCAATAAATTAATTCCACTTATTTAATACCTAAATCCTACAAAGACGTATTTCTTAATTAGTTAAACAATTTCAAAAGGTACTTAAAAGTTTTAACGTGATTCTGTTCTAGCTCTCTTTCTCTCTAAGCCCATTACCTGTATTTTTTCACTCCTGAAGATGAGTTTAAAACGAACTAGGTTAAAAAAATTTGTGATATTTAAATACATTTTTCGGCAAAGAGTGAAAGTAATAACTAGAGGGAAAACGAACAAATGAGAAAGAGAATGTCTCTACCAGCACCTATATCGCATTAAATAGTAAATATGTTTCTTTCAAATATTATGTTTTTGAAAAAATCC
Source organism: Trichonephila clavata (assembly GCA_019973975.1). Taxonomy (NCBI): domain Eukaryota; kingdom Metazoa; phylum Arthropoda; class Arachnida; order Araneae; family Nephilidae; genus Trichonephila; species Trichonephila clavata. The sequence continues at coordinate 20,962 of BMAO01021276.1, forward strand.
TTCTTTTATCATTGCATATCGTTTATTTTTTTAAAATTTTACTGACAAAAGAAACATATTTATTTCACTATTCTGGATATCATTACTCTTCAGTCCTTAAATAGTCGTCCCGTTTTCTGTGAAACTAAACTTTCCTCAATTTAAAGGTGTCATTTTTATATAAAACATTAAGTAATTATATCGTTAAAGAATGGAAGTATCTAAAATTTTCCTTGTTCAAAACTATTTAGTTAAAATAAATGCAAGGTTGAATTATATATAATTAATACTTATTTAATATGGCACGTTACAGGGAGCGATAAGGTCTCACTCTCTCTACATATATTGTGTATACATCTTGGAGGTAAAATTTGCATTTTGCTTACATCGTTTTAGAATTTAATACTAATAAATTTATTAAGTTAATTTAAGGATTGGTTTAATTAAGTAAACATTCTGATACTGAAAACATTCCATTTATTATTTGATTTATAATTGCTATATTAAAAACAATACAAATTTCTAACCATTTGTTAAGTGGAATAATTATGTAAAATAAAATTATTGGTAAGTTTAACAAAATTCATATGGAATTTTTAAAATTTTGATACAATTTGGTATGCTCAAATCAGTTAATTTATTTTCCATCGAAAGAAATCTTTTTTTTTTTAATTCTTTAAAATCTGTCGTTTCCATTTTCTACTTTCTTTTATCAGTTCGTGACAGATTTCCACAGTACAGACCTACTTATAAAAATTTATATTCTAAAAGAAAATTCTAAGTAGTACTTAGTTTTCGCGTCTATTTTTACTTCGTATTAGGTATTTCTACAATTTGTATCTTTTTTAATGGATCGCAGTCTAGAAGATTAATCATGGGTTCGAATCCTGGTTTTACCAAGAATCCACTTTGTGAAATTCTGCAAGCGCGACTTAATATAAGAAACGGGATCTCAAATTTTTCGAATGATGTAGGGTAGTGAATAGAATTCAAATTAAACGTTCTAGCTGAGGTTGTTCAAATTTTCTGCATATAAATTTGAAGTCTGCTGCCGAAAAAACCCATGTTATTAAATTTCATTGTTAAATTAATTTTAAAATGATTGTAATTTTCATTTTTGTTGTTTTTTAATTAATAAAACAGAGACTGCTATTATTTAAATTTTCATTTTAAGGTTTAAGAAATGTTGAATAATTTTTAGCGATGCATTGAATATGGGACAATTTTCTGCCAAAAGTCATTGAATATGTATCTATAGCTTATCAATAAAACATGCATATTTTTTACCTTTAGTGCACAACGATCTAATTAAATTCGATTACTAAAAAACCTGAACACATTAGTTATTTTAGGTGTTTTTAACATCAGAGCATATTTCAAAATTAAAAGTGAATCATACCATATAAAAATAATGTAGACATTTTATATTCCTTATTTTTTTTTTCAATTCCTAATATTAGCTTACTCTTTCTATATATTATCTTGTTCAAATTTTCAATCCTTAATAAAGTACTTTCTATTCATCCTGTGACGTCGTCACAATGGAGAAAGCGCCTCTATTCATAAACATTTCCACAGCTGGAGAAAACTTGTTTTTAGCTGCATTGTGTTGTATCAGACAGCTGGACCGTCGGCGTCGGTGTGTCTGGGGACACTATGGACTAGGCATCGCTGCATTATTTCTATTCATGGGCAGTGATTGTACGTCTTGAATGCTGGCGCCTCTGCAGGCGGCGGCGAGGTGTTTGAAGTGCCAGATGTCAGCCGGGCCCTTGTCGCCGGGAACCTTTGAGAGGGACCGGACTTTTGTCATTTCTGCACGAATGGATGACGTGCAAGACCGTTGGTGCCGGGTGCAAAACCCTGAGGTCGGCCAATGGGGATTGATGAGGGGCGTGGAGTGAACCCACCCTAGTGTTTAAAGGAAGACTCCTGATGAACTTCTGGGAGACTCCGACGATAGATTCCGAGTGGGAACCCTGCGGACGAAGGAAGAGACTCCACCAGACTCCCACGAGAGATTCCCGGAATTGAACCCTGCGGACGAAGGAAAAGACACCGGACAGACTCTCACGAGAGAAACCCAAGAGAGAGGCCTGCGGACGAAGGAAAAGACTCCTGAGAGACTCGTGATAGACTCCCACGAGAGATTCCCGGAATTGAACCCTGCGGACGAAGGAAGAGACTCCGGACAGACTCCCACGAGAGATACCCAGGAGAGAGGCCTGCTGACGAAGGAGGGAGCAAAGAGACTCCGGAAAGACGGCTGATAGAATACAACGAGAGATTCTTTAATAATTAGCTTAGCGTACATTTCCAATGTGGAGCCACGACGTTACAATCCTATCAAGTTCAAATAATTTTTTTTTAACTTGTAGAGTATGAAACTTGATGTTAAAACAGTTTTTTAAAAATATTAATTCATTATCTACCAGTTAATTAGTTAAATCAAAATAATTACCGGTTTTAGACAGTCAATGTAGGAATTGACTTAAAAAGATTTTTTTGTATTACTTGTTAATGCTTTAATTTTAAAACAGCATTCATTTTTGAAAAAAATATGTACGTGATCAGATAAGTAGTTTTATGAGTTTATTTATCGGCTAAATTTTTTAAAATTAGATGTGTTAATCAACACTTGAATTTTATTTCAGATTAACGTTTTCAAGAATTGGCTTTCTTTAACCCTAAAAAATTTTCTTATTTTTTTTTATAAGAATGGAAATATTAATTATTTGAATGGGCGCAATTGAATTTTTTTTTCGCTGATAGTAAAATTTAAAATGTTGTGACTTTTTCTAAGTAAGTTATATATATATATATATATATATATATATAAAAGGAATACAAACTTCATAAACTTTTTTGAATTGTGTGACAATTGTAGGATTTCGTTTCAGTTGTAATAAAAATAGAGATAAATATATATTCAATCGTCAGGTTCAGGACTTATTTTATAACAAGTGAAACGAATTCAACGGGTGAGTAATTGCTAGTATTTTTATATGATTAATCACAGAATGAAAATCATTATATTTCTCATTAAAATTTAATTATAACTGAGGATTTTTTATAATGAAATTATTAGTTAAAAAATGAAATCTAAACTTATGATTCTCAGTTTAAGACAAGAATCACAGCAAAAATAAAGGAAAAAGAA
>BMAO01021277.1:0-104599 GCA_019973975.1 Trichonephila clavata
ATGGGTTTCGTGAAAATTGCCCCAAGTGGCGTTGCGGGACTTAAGGGGCGTTACAGATAATTATTTCCATTTTAAACTATTAGATCGCACAGTCTTTATATTTGATAAATAGATTTATTTAATAGAGTCAGCTATAAGAAGGTTTTGTGAAAACAGACTTCTAAGTGGCGTTGCGGGGTATAAGTGCGTAATAGATAAATATTTTCGTTTTTAAACTACTTGACCTAAGCTGCTTGAAAATTGGTAGAAATGTTTCTTCATGGAGTAAATATCCGCTACAAAACGGGTTTGGAGAAAATTGACACCCAAGGGGTGTTGCAGGGGTTAAGGGCAGATTTAAATAATTATTTCTATTTTTAAACCATTAGACTCACAGTCTTGAAATTTGGTAAGCAGATTCCTCTCATAGGATAGAAATACACTACAAATATGTTTTGTGAAAATTGACCCCTAGGTGGCGTTGCGGGGGTTCAAGGGGCGTTATTGAATAATTTTTTTGCATTTTTAATTAATTGGACGCACAGTCTTCAAATTTTGCTAAGCAGATTCCTTTCATAGAGTGCAATTCCCTACAAAATGGGTTTTGTGAAAACAGACCCAGAAGTGGCGTTGCGGGGGCTCAAGTGGCGTTATAGACAATTATCCCCATTTTTAAACTGTTAGATGTACAGTCTTGAAATTTGATAAGCAGATTCCTTTCGTAAAGTAGAGAACCGCTACAAAATGGGTTTTGCGAATATCAACTACCAAGTTTAATTTCGGGAGTTTAAGAGGCGTAATCGATAAACATTTCCATTTTTAAACTATTTGATCATCCTGCTTGAAAATTGGTAGGCATGTTCCTTTCATGGAATAGAGTTCCTCTAACAAAGAGTGAAACGAAAATTGACCCCTAAGGATGTTTGCGAGGGGTCAAGAGGAGTTACAGAAAAAAATTAATGTTTTTAATTGTTAGACCCATATACTTGAAATTTGTTAAGCATGTTTCTTTTGTTGAATAGAGATCCACTAAGAATGTATTTTAAGCAAATCAAGTTCTTAGGGGGGGTGCAGGGGGTTACTGGGACGTATTGACAAAAAAATTACTTTTTTCGAGCTACAAGGACTATAATAATGAAATTTGGTTTGGATTTTTTTTGTGTTGAATTGAAATCCTCTAAGAGCAGTTATTTTGAAAAACGGCTCTCAACGGGATTACGTGGATATTGATAGTAAAACTTCTTTTTTTCTGTTAGATTTAGACTTGAAATTTGGCTTGCATGTTCAATTTACGGAGTAGAGATCCACCAAAAATTGGTTTTGCGGGAATCCACTTGGTTTTTGGGGTTACGAAAGAGCAAAACATCATTCTATACTTCAATTTTAGAGATTTTTAGAAAATACAAATTAGATGAGTTCTGCCCTTTTTTTTTTTTTGCGACAGTTAAGGTATAAGTATATTTTCAATACAATCGAATTCTTAATGCTTCGATATCAATAATTTATACATATATATAAGCAGTAAAAATTTATAAAACATCATGAAATACCCAGCGAAGCGGGCGGGTAACAGCTAGTGCATATATATAATAAACACACAGACCTCGGAAAACAAAGATACAATATTAATTTTTTGAATCTCACGATTAAAGAAATTATAGAAACAATAAATGCACATTTTTTATGAAAAACGATGCTGTACATAACCTTCTCACAGTTTTTATGCAAAAAAGATTGGCGTCATATTTATTTTTTAAAGAAAAGAACACTTATATTTGGTTTTTATTACTTTTACATTTTTTTGGTTTGTCATGGTTCCATGTTCTTGGTTCTTCCGGTCTGATCTTAGGATGCTTGGGATTTATTAGTCTTCTTTTGAATTATTTACTGCTATATCTTTTTTGCATTAATATGGCTGCATTTGCGCCTATTTATGTATAAAAATTACTACTTATAAATGACTTATATAAAAAATGTTTCTGACATTGTATATACAAGCTTTATGCTTATAATCAGTATTGTAATAAGTTTTGTTATAATATTTGGTTATTTTATTTTATTTTACTTTTTTCTTCTTATATCAATTTTTTACTTTGTTTTTAATTAATACATCTTTGGTTTTTATACATTTTTTTGGTTTGTCATGGTTCCATGTTCTTGGTTCTTCCGGTCTGATCTTAGGATGCTTGGGATTTATTAGTCTTCTTTTGAATTATTTACTGCTATATATATATATATATATAGGAGTGGGAAAAAATGCTGTAAATATAAAACTTTATCTGCATAGAGTGTGTACATTTTTAATAATTTGTTCTAATTTCGTCGACAGTGTTCTGGAGAATCTAGCAAAATCATGAAAAGTAGTTTACACGATTCATTAAGATGGAGAGCAATCGGTTGGCTGGAAATTGGAGCTGTCACATTAAATGCTACAAAATACTGCTTAGGCGCCTGCTTATAACGTTTCTCAAGACCAAGACCGATAGAAAACCAAAGAAAGTTTTGATCTGAAGATTTTGTGTCCACAAGACATGTTTCAGGTCGATTGCGAGTTACAACACCTTTGGGAAACCGTTTTCTAGCAGTATCGGCCCAAAGAAAGAGAAGCCCTTTTTTAAGTCCATTTTTTACCTTATCTTTTAAAAACCTGATTTTTTATGTTTCTTACGTTTTTTTCTTCTTTTTTTTTTCCTATATAGTTTGATATGAATGAATAACAATAAATCCAAATGATTAAAAGTTTCCTTTAAAATGAGTTCTGTTTTGTTTAAAAAGATCTAAAAGTTGCAAAATTATTGAAATGAGATTTAAAACAATGATTATCCATCACTTTTTTAAATTTTGTTTACTACAAATATTCTGTAATTTTTTAATTTCATTTTTCTGTATCGTGCGATTGTTAGAATAGTGCGTTTTAGCATTTACATAATGCAGTACATAAGCTTCTCAATTTTTGTATTTAAACAGATTTAGGGAGCTTATGTGAGCTTACATTCTCCCTAGCTTCTATTTTTAATAAGTTTTATACAGCACTATCCATATTTGTTATTACTTGTTTTACTACTTTCTATGCAGTCACAAATCTCAGTTTTTCCCTCCCTATTCTCAAGTCTCATATAATCCATGTACTTCCCTTATACGTTCTAAATCACTCGAGAAACAATAACTCTACACCTTATATATCCCTGGGGGTAGTGGTTGCGTGCTAAAGGTGATCTCCGGATACGCAGGCATCAACGTGTGTCGACCCGGGTCCGTCTCACGGATGCGATTTCCGCTCGCCCCTATCACATCGCGTAGTGATTAAGCTTTTATCAGATCCTAGCATGCATCCCATCACTTTCTTCGCCAAGCGCTACTCCAGTGCATTTATCAACAAATTGTAGTGATGTGTTTACTTTCGTCGAACACATAAAGTATTATATATGATTAATTTCTTTGTCCAGCGCCGCCTTTTAATTGACATATTTGTTACAGGATTCTCATGTTTTCTCAGTAATACAGTTGAATTTTTTTTAAAATTAAAAATGGTTTTACAAAGGAACCCCTTAAAAAAATGAAATGTTAAGAAATTAAATTGTAAAATTTTATCTAGGTTTTACAAATTGAGCAACAAGCTCATTTAGTTTGATGTCTGTTTTGAATTCAATAGAGAACACGTGTTTATCTTTATCATGTGATCGTCATCATTGTTTTTTTCGTGATACTTACTCATTATTAATTATGTAAGTATTTTTTTATTTTCTTTCATTTAATCATGTTTTCGCTTCGTCTTTTAAATAAATAAATAATTTATAATATTATTAACTAACTACATTTGCCTAAAGAATTTCAAGAAAAACTATTCTCCTCCTCCTCCTCCTCCCCCCCCCTTTCGTCATTTAAAAAAGGGAGAAAATTCAACCAACTTGATTTAACTTATAAGATTTGTTAATCTCTGAACCAAAATTGCTTGTGCCACATTATTGATAAAAAAAATTATATTATTAACATTATCGGTTTATCCATTGTGGGTACTTGGGGCGGGCACCCAGGGGCCTGGGGACCAGGAGGGGGCCAGAAGGGCCAGAATAAGCTGGACAACCAGATTTTCTGGTTATAAATATCGATCCTGCAGTGCCAAAGAGCCTGTAGATCTTCTGCTCCCAGGGCTAGAAATGAGCTTAAATCGGCACTGCTTTTAATTAATATAAAAGCCCATCTTGACCATGCTAAGCTGCATTAAGTGGTTATTTTCAAAAATGTAACTTCTTCCATTTGGGATGAAATAAGTATAGATTAAATAACTTAAGAGGGGAAGATGCCTTTCTCTCTATATCAGATATCACGTTAAAAATACTCTGGATGTGATGCTAATCACATATCTTTGTTTCCAGCAAATTCGCTTAGTTTCAATTTCTCCAAGAAAATGAAAATGAAAGGGACGATTTATTGCCAAATATGGCAACCCGTGTACGATGAATTGCTCACTTGACGTAGCAGATCCATCGCTAATTTGCCATGATCCCCCTCTCAGCACGCAATTGATACAGGTGTCATTGTCTTGGACGTCAAGGTACGAAAGACAAACGGACACGCGTTTCTGGACCTCCTCAGACACCGGTGTATCGTTTCCTTTTCGCCATTGTTATTCAATCTAGACTCTTCCAAGAGGTGCGTCTAACACGCAACATTTACTTAGACATTCAATGGATGCAGGAAAAATAATAAGTGGTTTGAAAACGACCGTGCATTTGTTTGGAAATGTCCGCGACAATTGCAGTGGTGGAAGAAATTGTTTGTGTGTGTATGAGAAACGATTTGCTGTTCTGTGAATGCAAGTGCGTTAAGAAAAAAAAAATTATTTTTCAAAAATTTTCAAGTTCATTTAATAGGATAGACTTTTAGAGAATTGAGATGAACTGTGTCGATTGCTACCATAAAATTTTGTGCTGAAAAATGACGAAGAACAAAATAAGGAAAAGATAAGATCAATATAGAGATAATCGAACTCAGGTGAAACAAGGCGAAATGACAAAAAAGAATTTTAAATTATATATATTACATTAATCAATGAATATATTCATTGCTTTTTATTTGCTTTTAAATAAATTATTGTGAGACCAATAAAGTATTATAAATAAAAATTGTACTGTTTCAAGCTCTAAGATTGTTTGACGTCACTATATGTGGGGTTTTAAAATAAATCTTAATGTTAAGTTATCGATATATACATATGTATAAGTAATAATTAAGAGATAAATGTAAAAAAAAAGTTTTAATATTTTTGTGATAGTTAAACAAAATTTAATAAATTCTTTTAAAATATATCAATATTTTAATTTAAAATATTTGAAATAAAATGGGAGTTTCTTAACTCAAGAATTTGCAATATAAAGCGTTCTGAAATTCTTTAAAAATAGCTTGCTTCTTAAAAATAAATACGAAATAAGTAAACGATAAAATAACTCCTATTATAATATGTAATAAAGATATATAACCTGATTTAATAAATACAAATACTACAATATACTTTTTAATGAAAAACTCGTTAATCGAAATTTAATACATATAAGATGATTAATATGTAATATTATAATACATATGTAAAATTTAATACATATAAGATAAGTAATAGATGAGAATTTTTGTTCTAAAAAAGGTTAAAATGTATGAGAGAGTATGTATATGTACAAGAATTCTACCTGAACAATAAATAAGAAAATTAATAATAAAAAAAACTATCTCTCCACATTTTTGTACTTTGAATTCGATCCTAAAAGCGCTTTAGAATGAAGTTCTGTTACTCTAAAATATCATTTTAAGAAATAAATGTCTAAAAAGAAATGCAATTAAGAAAAATAATTTAATAAATATTACTTTGTGCTTACCATTTCATTTCTTTACTTAAATTCTTGAAGGAAACAAGAGAAAAACGATTTTTAACTTGCGTGTTCCTAGTAATAAGTTGTAAGTAATTGAGAAAAGTTAATTTAATACATTTCAGTTCTAATGAAATAAAATGTTTTACATCGTTAAGAATGCTTCAGGGAAACCATTTATTGCGTTCTATATCATTAGGAGAATGGAGATAAAAAATAAATCATGAATGGAAAATAAAGGTAAAAACATCCTCAGTTTTTTTAATTACTTGAAATTAGCTAAAAAGCTATTTATTTTGATATCCCTTTTCCTTAACGAGATTAAAAATTGACTCATACAGTTGTATTTTATAAAAAAAAAATTATCGTTTGCCTGAAAATATATCTTTACATTCTGCAACTATCGGTATAAATTTTTCTTAACTTATAATGCTTGGTAATAAATAGTTTGATATTTCTCTTTTATTTATCAATTATTTATCATTTGCATTATATTTATTGCATCATTCCTCATTTTGAAATAAAAGTAGTCCCTGAGCTTATTAAGTTTGGAATTTCTTTTAGGAAAATTCAGGGAAAAAAAACTTTAAATAACATGTGTTTAAAAATAAAACATTAAATTTGATGTCCATGAAAGCTAACATCATATATCACATACAGTAAAAGGTTTAATAAAATTGTGTGTTACTCACTACTAAAACATTTTATAATTTAAATATTTCACTTTGATTCAATCAAAGAAACTATCGCTCAATCTCTGTCACTGTTTTTTTATTTCTTTTTCGTATAAGTTACTTGTTTAAAAACATATTTTCAATTACATCTGCTTGCTGTGCTAATGTTTTTTTAACTACACTTTTAAAATATATAGTGGACCACAAAAGTGTTCGTACACTTGCAATTTCTACAAAATTTAATGTTTTAGACTAATAAAAATTAATATATTGGAATTGGAATTTTTTTATGATATCTGAAACTTGTTCTTAATAGAATGACATAATTATTTTTTTAAAAATGATATTACTATTATTTTTAAAATTAATAGTCAAAAGCTATTGAAAAATTACGCCACAAAAGTTTCGTACACCTAACAAAAATCTCATCTTAGCTTTAAATATTGTATTTTTTACTTACTTTAGTATTAGTAGGATATCTTTTAGTGTCCACAATAACTTTTGAATGTTTTGGTGTAGATTGAATCAATTTTTTGTAATTTCTGCATCGGTTTTCCTCCATTCTTCTGTTATTATTATTTTTACTTCCATTATGTGTTTATATGTCGTTTTCTTTTTTTTTAAATCAAATTCTCAATCAATTCAATCAAATTTTTTAAAATCAAATAGGAAATTGCAAGTGTACGAACACTTTTGGGTCACTGTATTTGTTTTTAACGGTTCAACTGAACTGAGACTTTACTCTTCGACTTGAAATGAGTTCCAAGTTTCGATTAAAAAGACATAAGTCGAACTTTATATATTTGTGTGTGATATTTTAATTCAGGAATAAAACCAAAAAAAATTAAATCTATGTTTTATAGTTGTAGTACATGTTGGAGAAAACACATATTACATACTTTAACCCTATTAATATAATTTTCTTTCCTCGTATAAATTGAAAATGGAAAGAACATTCATTTTACATTCTTATTGAATTTTTAATATAGTTTTTGTCTTTTGACGGCATTTTAACTATTTCAGATTTGTACTCTTTTTATTATTATTATTATTATTATTATTTTATTATTTTTTTTTTTTTTTATTATTTTTTATTTTTTTATTATTATTATTATTATTATTATTGTACGGCAGATGGTAGATTATATGCAACAAAGCCCAATTTAACTTTTGTACCATTAAACTTGCAATCAAATCCCTACTACAAAACTTCGAATTCTTTCAATACAATGTACCTCATATTCCGTTTCAAAATATTCAAAGAATGAAGTTATTACTTCTTAAAATAATTCCCTATTCGTTACAGTTCATTGTAATAATCTGTAATAATAAGCAACTTTTAACTCAAAACAAATCGAAAAGCTCAATTTTCCATTATCAATAATGATTTATCTTTCGACGAATCACACTTTCAGCTTTCCCCAATTCAAAATTCAATCTATGTGAATCTTGATGCATTCGGCGAAAACATTTTTGACCCCTTAGAACCTTAACTTGAGAACAAAAGAAGAAAAAGCCTCTCGAAATCCAGAAGTGTTTTCCCTCCTAAAAAGGGTTCTGCGTAAAAAATCATCAAGCTGTCACGTACGTGCTTATCTGGCAAAGCAATCAGAAAAAGTAGTACAATATCATCTTATGTTTCAAGGTCTTTTAGTCGATGATAGTATCAGCATAGCACCTCCACAAACAATTGACGATATCTCCGTCACTATCAAGATGGCGATTTCCTGTCCACCTACAGGGTTGCCGAAAAATGATTTCGATCCTTTTTTTATTTATTTATATCAGCGTAAAAGCTGACGGATAATGCAGAAATAAAGTGTCTCTTTGTTTCACTTTACATCAGAATATTCTTCGCTTTGACAAGCTTCTAAATCGTCTCAGATTAAGGCTACAGCTCGGGATATTTATTTCGAGTAGATATCTCAAAAGGATAAAGCCTGAGAATGAGGCAAGAATATGTGATGATGCAGAAGATAGTGTTGGAAAGAGTGTAACCGGTGGCGAAGGCTAGGAATGGATTGGGACGAAAACAAATTGCTTTTCGTTGAGATAAATTAATCTATCGGTTGATAATCAGATACCGGGGTTATTTTTCTTCTTTTCATCTAAAAGGGTTGAAATTTTTTGCCGTTTTATCTCTGCCGATTTTTATTTTACTTATAAGAAGACGAAATAAATATTTTTTTTCTTTTTTTTCTTTGTTTGTCACTTGTACTGCTGGAAGTTTAATATCGCTGATTTCAGTATATAATTTTTCATGCAATGTATCAGACACACATTTTTAAATTTTTTTTCTCATTTGTATTTGATTTTTTTTAAATAAGAGAAGAAAGGTTGGAAGTTTTATACGTTTAATACCCAAGCAAATTATTCATCGTATAATTAGGTCGTACGCCTTAATTGAAAGCCAAATAGGCTACATTCAAGAAACTTTTTAATCACATATATTAAAATTCTTCGTCATTTTTCTCAATTCTTACTCTACTAAGCATATTTTTTTTTTTAAATGTTCAGCTCTTATCATTTAGTAGTAGTAATGAATTTTAAAAACGTATGCAAATGTACATTCTAATGATATTGTAGTTGTATTAATTTGGAATAGAGTAAATATATGACCAATGACCAAATCCTGAATATAGGGAGCATATAACACTGCTCAAAAAAATTAGGGGAGCGAGCAAAAAAGTGAAGATACCGTTACACGATAGTCATTCATGGACATAAAATGGAGAGTACAAGAGTAACAAGACTCAATACATAAAAAAAAAGCAAAAAACAATTGTATGGGAAGTTTGATTCTTTGGAATGGTATAAAGAACATGAAATGATACTTCAAGCTACCAATTTCATTACATGTACATGACAAAAAAATTAACTCTTTAGAATTAATACTGGATGTTTAATATGGTGCGTGCCCCCCCCCTTCCTAGACAGTAATCGAAAGCAGTGATCTCGCTGAATGCGTCTTCCGAATGAGTCTCAAGCATGCTGTTTAAGATTTAGGTCAGGAGAACCATGCTGGCCTCTCCGTATACTTTATTTTTTCAACTTCAAGAAAGTTCTCCACAAGATGAGCTGTATGTTTTCTAGAATTATCCTGCATCACACAATAGAAAGGAATCACTAATGGCTGCAGCGTAAGCTACGACATGGGGTCTTAGAATCCCGTTTGCGTACCTTTGAGCTGTCAGATTGCCATTCCGAATTATACGCAAATCAGTATGTCTCCACCTATGCTGATACTAGCTCATTCCATCAAACTACCTAGTTTATAATGTGATCTTTCATGAGCGAATATTAAGTTATTTCAAGTGCCCCCTCTCTGGCCATACCAAAATACGTCTGGTGTCTCACTCTCAATCCGAACTCGCCCGTAAACAGCACTTGACTCCAATCCTTTTGCATCCAATCTCGCGATGTTTATTAGCCCACTTTCCTTGGACTGCATAGTGTCTTGCTGTCAACGAATACACACCATTGGCCTACATGCATACAGATCATGCGCATGAAGCTCATTTCGGATTGTTTGGCTTGAGACCCTTATAGTCCTGTTTTCGAAAAGAAACTGTCTTTGAAACGGCATAGTATTAGTTGCTCTATCTCAACGAGCTACTTATAGGATATATCGGTCATTATTTTCAGTGGTAACTAGTGAATAACCTTGTCCTAGTTGCCGTTGAACATGCCCTGTGTCTTAAAATCGATTCCATAGTCTTAAAATGACATTTATTGCCACTCCAACAGAATCCTCTACATTTCTTTGTATTTTCTCGGATTCTAGTTTCCTGGCGGTACGCCAAGCCATGGATTCTGGTAGATCACGTTATCGTGACATTTTCCAGTCATTTTTTCTCAAAAGAACAGCCGAAATGTTGAATTCCACCTCTGAGTACGAAAAACAACAGCTTCTACCATAAATCACGATTTTCGCACTTATTCCTTTGTCTAGTTTTTGACCCATGTATGTTTATACGCATATAAAGTTTTCTGTATCTGTTTTCCGCTACATTTTAAAATACTGATGTTCTACGTTAGTTATCAGAAGAACTATTTGAAAAATTTCGCTAAATCCATGTGCTCCCCAAATTTTTTTTAACAATGCAAGAATGAATACTTATAAGTAGTTGTAGTTGACAGTCTAGTAACACACATTTCATTGAAAGATCAAAAAGGAATATCACATATTAAAGAAAATGAAGATAAAGTTCATTTAAAAAACAACATAGTATCTTAAGGATGCAAACTCCCAATTCCCGTGTTATGAGGAGACAGCAGTAGATAAGGAGTCATGGTCACGAACTCGTGACCAGCAATATTTCTGGCGAATAATGTGTTCTATTCTTGTGACCATCTGTTTTAGAAGGGTATATACTAGTGTGGTGTAGATGTTTGGAGGGTATTGGAGCTTAGGTGCAAATATCGTCCATTGATTATGGTTTAAAACAGTGATTCCCAAAGTGGTCTATATAGACCCCCAGGGGTCTAGGACGATCTGTAAGGGGTCTAGGACAGCAAAAAAATAATTTGGGGGTCCATGAGGTGTAAATGGGGGTCTACGATAGTGACTCTCAGCAAACCAGATTGCAACTAATATTAAAAGGAAATTTAATTAAGCAGAAACTAGACTCACCTATTTAACAGATTTAAATTTAATGAGGTTTATTTGCAGTTACAAGGTGACAGCATAAATTATTTTATTAAAACAAGGTCCACCTTTTACACAGCCTTTCTTGCCAGAATTAAGCTAAAGGAGCATAATTTTGGACGTTGCCAGCATTTAAATGCCCTTTTCTTAGATTATGAAACTAGGTTTGAGAATATTTTGACTATCATAAGTACCACAGTAGACAATGAATTCATATGGTCACTTTGAAAAAAAAATGTCATTATAAGAATTAAGCGCTAGGAATATGCACTAAGGAAGATTTTAAAGTAAAATTTAGAATCGATGTCAACAGTTTTAGCTTTAAAAAGAAATACCTGTTATTTATTCCATATTATGTAATATCTTGTGAAAGTTTTTAATTGTTTGTCCGATTGAGGAGTTTCTGTGCGCTTACCAATCTCCAAGAAAGAAGAAAATACTGGACACTATTAACCCAGGAGATGTATTTAGTGTTAAAACCTGATAAGAGATTGATGCCAAATGTTGAAATTTATTATTGCATCCCCAGATTCCTCCCTCCCTCTAAAAGCTTTTGTTTGTTGCTCAGTTATTTTATGCTATAGTTATTTCATGCCTTAATTAAATTTTAATTTAATTAACTAAATAATTCAATTAACTAACACATGTGTTATCTTAAGTTTTAAACTCTTCTATACTTCACTACAGTTAAAAATTTTAATCTTTTAAAGTAAATAGCTCCATACCTGTTGTCAAAAACACATTCAAGTTGATAAATTCGCCCAATTTTAATTTTAGGTAAGTAGGGGGTCTACCCCAAACTGAAAAACCTGTCAAGGGGTCTATGAGGCTAAAAAGTTTGGGAACCTATGGTTTATAAAATAACGAAGTCTGTCACCACACAATAGCCCTCGTATGAATTTGTAATACAACGTTAATGAAAAATTAATTTATACTAAGAGAATACCCACTATAATTAATATCTAAGATTAAAAAAAAGTTAATACGCTTCTCATCAGATAAATTTTTTAAAAATTTTTTTAATAATAATTACAAATATTTTAAAATGTAAAGAGTTTCACTTGGTTTTATTAATATGAAAAATAAAAATTTAAGATTTATTATTTTTTAATCATTAGTTATAGCACATAAAAAATGTATATTTAAAGCATTTAACTTCAAAAAAGCTCAAAATAAAGTCTCTACATTTTTATACGAAAAATGAAAATTTGCTGCATTTAATTTATTTGCATCAAAATTTGTAAAATTAAAAATTTAGTGAATTTTGGAAAAATTAACAAGAAATATATCACACACAGTCACATAATAATGTGCGAGTAACATTGGCACTCTTAACTTTTATATGAGAAATAGACACATAAATCGCCATGTTTTACTATCCAAAGTATTTCGTAATTATAATAACAAGTTCAGAAATTATATATCATAGAGATAAGTTCTAGACTGTCACCTATAGAGCATTGCACAGTAAATAAGGTGATAGGAAAATTAAAAGATATACTATGAGACTGCTTTATTTAGTTTTTTTCTGATTAGTAAAAAGTAAATAATAGAAAATTATAAATTCTTCCACTGAGTTGTATATTTTTAAAAATCGGTGTATTGAGCACAAACTATTTTGCTGCGCATGTCAATTTATCACTTCCACATTCACTTCGTTCCTTCTTTCACAAACACTAAACAACTTACTATTTTATCAATCCTTAGATCATAGATCTAAATACTTCATATAAAGTAAAAAGCTTTCTTGATACAATTTGCCCGTCTCTTCTATCCAACGAAGCAGGAGGATAAAAGTGGCACACTTGTGTGCTTATCTCAGACAAGTCAAACTATCTGGATGCCATTCCGTGGACGAGTTCTTTAGCACTTTAAACGCGCTGTAAGCAAAGAAGAGTCTGTTCCTGGAAGGCTGTCAATGCTTGCCAATGGGTCAGCCGAAAGTGACATGTTT
Source organism: Trichonephila clavata (assembly GCA_019973975.1). Taxonomy (NCBI): domain Eukaryota; kingdom Metazoa; phylum Arthropoda; class Arachnida; order Araneae; family Nephilidae; genus Trichonephila; species Trichonephila clavata. The sequence goes on from BMAO01021277.1 coordinate 13,117, forward strand.
ATCGTATTTCGATTGCGGCTCGCTGCTCACGGGAAAGGGTTACTACTGAACTGTTCTTGGTGATCGCCAACTTCTCTAGTAAATGTTCGTACAATCGCTAAGCGTTATGAAATAAACAACATTCAAAGATTCTAGCTTATTTAAGTGGGACAGCTTGTTTAAGTATCTTGGAGACAGTAAATTTCAATTTTTATATAAGTTAGAACAAAAAAAAAATTTATTATTAATGTTTTGATGTTTTTATGGCACAAAAAGGAAGAAAATGTTTTGCTGATATCAGACTAACGCATGTATGCATATGTGTATGCACACACATAATATACATGTATACATAAAATCAGTAATCATATACTAAATTGCCATAAATCTAATAAAGTAAAGCAATAAATAGAAATGTAATAAGACAATATACGTTCAAAATAAGATATGATCAGTAGTATAATAGCGAACTCTTATCCTTAGGAACTGATATTGCAGGATTAAACACATAGCTTTAAGAGCAGCCATACTTTCTCTATATTTGCCGATACCATTGGACTGCAAGAAAAAAGAAAATAGAATAGGATTCAATCAATACAAAATATAATAATCACAAAACTAGAATTATAATATTAAAAACACTGTTACTAAGTTATAATATCATATATCAAGTGCAATATATCAAGGAAAAACTAAATCTGTATGTCTAAGTATTTTTAAGAAATTACTCTATATATTTAATCTAAAAATAGTATTTTTAAGAAGACATATTAACGGATGTATATCATACGAAAATTTTGTACGTTAGATGAAAACGTCTGTGTATCTTGGTTTCTGAAAGATAATTTACTGTATTAAGTACCAAAAGCTACCCATTATATTTCAGAGTGGTATAATGGTGACAGTAATGTACACAGACCTCTCTAATGGTAATTGAAATATATAGTTATAAGCGGAAGGTTAGAAATAAATGGTGTGAAAAATTATCAGTCAGTGGATGTCTCTGGATTAAAATTTTAGCTCAAAGGAGCTCTTTTGTTGATTACCATTGCGACAAAACTCGCCAATATATCAAAATAAAACGTCGCCAAAGTGGAGCGTTAAAAACCCCACTAACAAAATTGGCGACGTTCCTTGAAGTACTTATCCTGAGAAGAATGAGAGTAAACATTTGGCGGGTGGAAGCATTGTTGTCTAACTTGGCTTGCCTCCCTTCCCTGTCAGTTCTCTGAGTCAAGTGGTCGGCAGTTGGAAACACGTCAATCAGAGCCCCATGAAGCGTAAATTGCTCCAGCGGATTACAACCCTCAAAGTTATTCTTTGGGACCTAATATATAGAAATAGTTTCGAAGCAATTAGGACAGTACGCAGAGCTTATTCAGTCGTGGTCACAGCTTATTTGAAGCCTAAAGTGTTTTGAGTCGTGAGATATTTTGTACGGAAAAAAAATGACTAAAAATGTGTCATGCTTAACTATATTTTTAATGCCCCTGGACAAATCATAGAAATTAATCCATCAATTTATAAGCTCTGGGCAGAAACTGGCAGATATTTAATGTTTACAAAACAACAAAATGTTAGTAGCATTTTTTGCCGAAAACTTTTATTTAAGGTTTATTTAAATCATTGTCATAAAAATAGAGTAATTTAAACTTATAAAATGTAAAAACTGAAATGAATATATTTTACACTTGAAAATCCTGCATCAATTTCAACAAAACGATAAGTTTTTTCTCCCTTAAAAATATAGTACATAGAAGAAAAGTATATTGAATTATTTCAACGAATTTTTGTTTATCTCAAGAACATCTTGATAGAAAAACGGTTTCTGTGTCGTAAGTATGGGAAAACGTGTTAAGGCTTAGGTCAGCATAGGTGGAAAGAGACTACATATAATGCATGTAGACAGATTTTCTTGCCTTAAAGTTGGTGTTAAAATAAATGAAGGATTTATCATACATTATTTATTTTATTTAAATTTATCAAGTATTGAAATAAAAAATTAAGGATAGTAAAAAGTTAATAAAGAACTAAATCTAATTCATGGGATTAAATTAAATTCATTTTATTTACAAGTATATTTTAAACCAAAGAGGCTTACCTTGTAGTACATTAGCTTAATTATTTTTATTCACGCAATAGAAGTTTTAATAAATTTTCCCTCTTTAAATTTGCTTTATCTCTTTTTAATGTCATGTATCTCATTTAGTCCATACAATTTCGGGTACATATTTGGGAAAATGGGGGGGGGGAGCAATGAATATATATTTTTAAAAATAAAAAGAAATATATACAAGAGTTTATAATCTCAGTTTTTTCCCCATATACATTCTTAAAAAATTAACACAATCTCATTCAGAAGTTTTAATAATTAAAAAGTGACCTTAGAACCACGAAAAAAAAATTGTTTGCAAAAACTTTTTAAAGAGGATCACTTGTTAAAGTCATATTATCGCAATCGTACTGAGTTGTAACAACTATATGAGTGGAGTACAAGAATATAAAAATGGAGCAAGCTCAAAAAGATATACGGGGTTGATTGATAAGTAAGGTCTTCAATAGTATAAAATAAGTTTCCGACAAGGTCAAATAATAATAGAAGTATCAGAATGAAGGAAACTTATTACTCTTACATACTGTAAACTTATTTCTCAACATAGTCATACAAACAGCTACACATTTGTTCAGTCGTTCTATCCATTCCTTCCCTCCGTACATATAGAAAGATTCTAGTTGGCTCCGTACCCATTTGTGCCGGGGCTATCTGAACTTCGGCATCCGTAGAAAACCGTTGACTTTTCAACCGCCTTCTTCAATTTTAAGGACAATTAAAAGTCCGATGGTGCCAAATATGGGCTGTAAGGAGGTTGTGGAACCTTTGCGGATTTCAGTTTTCCCATGACATCCTCTGTTAGTGCACTGCAATGTAGTCTTGCATTGTCGTGATGCAAAAGAAAGACGTTTCTATCCTGTCTTATTCTGCTGAGGCATTGCTTGAGTGATCGTAATGTTGCACAGTACCTGTCGGAATTCACCGTCAATCCTTTAGTTAGAAATTCTGTGTAGAGCATACCACTTCGCTTCCCAAGCGATGGGGAGCATGGCTTTTGTTGCTGATATTAAAATTTTGAATTTCTTTACACTCTGAAAACCAGAATGACGATATTCCATGGATTGCTTCTTGGGTCATAATGATGAATCCATGATGCCAAAGTTCAGGCAGCCGTGCGCAAATGGATACGCATCCAAACAGAATCTTTCTTCATGGATGGAATGACGAAATGGATAGAACGATTGAACAAATGTGCAGCAGTTAGTGGGGGTTATATTGAAAACTGAGTTTACAATACGTAAGAGTAATAAATTTCCTTCATTCTGATACCTCTGTTATTATTTTACCTTGCCGGAAACTTATTTTATACTATTGGGGAGACCTTACTTATCAAACCTTACTTACTTTGTAGTACCAAAATGGATATTTTGAGAAAGACGTATGCGAAAGTGGCTTGAGAAAAAAGACTTAACCCATTTCTAGATCAAGTGGAAATTCTATACATAGATTAGGACAACAAAGAACTACATTGCATAGTGGTACTGCAATCGAATAGTCACAAGCTTTTATTTATTCAGACTTTTTAAAGATTGTTAGAATATAACAAAAAGAATTGTGACAGTTATAAAGCTAACAACAATTTTTTAAAAAAATTGAAATAAAATGATAAAATTGCTTGTGGTAAGTTACATGTGTAAGCCTTTATTTGCTTCCAAAAAAATATCACATTAAAGAAATTGCATAAATTGGAAATGTGAAGCTTTCATAATATATAGCAGATTTTTATGGAAACTTAAAAGTATAGCAATATGAAATCAAGACGAAACTAAAAAAAATGATGAAATTTTCAAGTTTAAATCCTTAATTGTGAAAGCAATTACTTCAACATTAAAATAAAATTGGTCAGAATTTTTTAAATAAAAATTGTTAAATAAGGATCAAGCAAATATTTGCTCCCATTATAAATGTGTTCTAGATATTTTTTCAAAATATATACATACCCTATCATACACATAAAGTACCCAATCTAACATTTTAAAAATAATTTTGCAAGACTTTTTGTTAAATAACAACAAAAACAGAGGGGGGGGGGGGTTAGAGGATATTAATAAAGGTACAAATTTAAATGAAAATAAAAATTTTGTTTCAAATTCAATTCAAAGAGAAATTGTATACTTGTGGGAATCTAACCGAAATCTTCCAAAAAAGTTAGATTCTTCAGATTGCGGGATTTTTATTTGGCTAGGGGTTTTTTAGGATGTACGGGTTAACTTTGAGAAATAGAATATACAAAATAGTTTAAAGAAACTAAATAATTTATTACAAGTTATAGGTAAGTATTTATACGAGGAATATTTACAAAAAGGAAATTAAGACACATGTAGGCATTTAAAAATATAGGAACATTTATAGGCAGATATTAATATAGAAACATTAATATAGGAACATTAATATAGGAAGGATAGATAATTCCCTTTAGATTAAATAGAACTCATTATGTGAAATGCAGGTGACTTACCGTCAGTTGTGACGAAGGAGCGCGGACGCGCTGATACGATGCTTACTAGTCGATGGTTAGTGGGCCTCTGACGAAACCAAAACGAGTCAGCGTTTTAATAAACACGCTAGATGGCGTTGCTATGGAATGCTGTTTGACTAAAATTGCCGTCCTCTGCAAAGGGATGATCTAACCTTTTACAAAAAAGAGAAAGTTCTATGGGATATCCTACATACATGTAATGTACCATTGCAATTTAAACAAAGTATTTTAAAGTTGACTATAGTAATAACCAAAAGAACTAACGTAGTTTTCAAAAAATACATATCTAATTTACAAAATTCTAGTGTCACAGTGTTTGAAACAAAACTCCTCCGAAACGGCTGGACCAATTTTTGTGAAATTTTGTGCGTATATTCAGTAGGTCTGAGAATAGGACGTAAACTGTTTTTCATTCCGATATTGCTATTAGTTAAAAAGATATTTACTAAAAACCTTAAAGCGTGTAATTCTTTAACCCCTGTATGTTGTTTATTCCACTGAGCAACATATCAATTTCAGCCTAGTGAAGTTCCGACTTTTTCCACGTTTTTAAAATAACAATCTAATTGTTTCTATCAGACTCAGACAAAAAATAATTACATGATCAAAAATATCACTTATTTCGCCACGATATGGTATAATTTTTTTACAATATAATAATATTAGTATTTTTTACGATTTTCTTAAAAAATGAGTCGAAATTGATGCGTTTTTAAAAAAATGATTTCTAAATTGTTTCGTATAAATTTATTTTCGTGTTATTAAAACGATATTCTACACTAAATAAGTAAGTTCACACTTTTCTCTTTTAGAATCAGTCATTTAAAAAATAATATACCAAAAACTCTTTTTTTACGATTTTTCAAAAAATACTCATTATTTTAATTAAACATTTAATAACTTTGTCATTTATAAAGATAATCTCATGAAACTTTTTTTCCGTGTGTATGACAATATTATCCGAGATCTATACGATAATTGAAAAAATTGCTTAAAAATTACAGATTAAAAAATTTTTTGTTTATTTCAATTTTTGCTAAAATTTATTTATGTAGTATTTGTATTACATTTTTGTTTAAAAATTACAGTTATTTGCAATCGATGTGGGAAATTTGAAAACTTTAACTTGTGACGGATCTATACGTGGCTCTACTAACCCTTTCAGGACTCTTTAAGGAAAATAATTAATTCAACCAGCTTTCACCGAGTGAAGAAAGCGTGATTATCCAAATTAAGTATATTATATAAATTCTGTATTCGCGAGTTTTACGGCATTAGTTGGTTAGTTGGCGAGTGAAGGATCGTGAAATGATTAAGTGCAATCGGAGTTTATCAATTGAAGATTTTTTAGAGAGGTTCAATCGACGGTGATTAAATCCGGATAAGGACCGCCTTCAAGGACTAAAGTGTAGGACCTGACTTCATAAAAGTACAAGTATCGTGATCCTTATTTAAATTGAAGTTTAACTTATTGGTGCGTGGCGTAGTTTATATTGAGCTAGTTTAAGTTATCGTTTAATCAGTTGAGGGTCCGTATTATTAACCCTAGGCTAACCTCCGAACTCTGCTATCTAATCTGTTATCTTAATAAGATTATTATTGTGTCTGCTTGATATTTTGGTGACAATAAAATAATTAGAGTGAATCATGTCTACTGATTATTCAGTTCCTCCCACATATCTAGCAGGGTCCGAGGGTAGACAAGTGGGTTCAGAGGGAAGTAGGCACCGTCAGGTATTACAAACTTAAAAATTAAGCCCTCAAAAAATTAAAAACTTTGATAAAAAACGCGATTTTACGATAAGCCAACGCTTTGTGTCGAAAACTGGTTTCGCGCCATATGTTTGACTTTTCTCTGTTCCACCGTCCAAATCACCCTGCTCTTGGGTTACACTAGAAAAAGGGGTGTCTATAACAAATCAAATATCACCAAATTTGGCGAGTGAAAAGTTTATTTTATTTTTTCCCATTTTTTGTACATATCTTTAATTCAAAAATTCATATATTACATCCGTTTATAAAACAAAAATATCTAAAATATTTGCGAAAAACTTAATATAAGTTTTCGCAATTAAAATTTCAAATAAGTTTATTTGCAATACATTTAAATGTATTGCTTTAAATTAATATTTTTTTTAAGTGAAGAAGTATTGTTTTTCTGTAAATCACATTAATCGAAATTTTTCAATCGTTATGTGTAGATTTCTTAAAATTATGACGAGTAAACCGTCTGAATTAAAAAAGTTCATACTGTGCTCTTTTAAAATCAGTGATTTAATATATTAAGTACATAAAACTTTTTTTTTACTCTTTTTTTAAAAAATGCTTGCAATTCCACCAAAAATTACACTTACCAGATTTTTTTGAATTGTGTAATCGGGCAGATGCTTTTGGTGCCTTTGGAGGAAAACTACTCTATCCAGAAGTACTACGCAATTTCACATGAGCTCAAACCAGTGCTTCTCAAACTTTCAACATTCGCGACCCAATATTCAAACATAATTTTCATCGCTCCCCCCTCCATACAATAACAATGTATTGAATTTAACAATACTATTCTTTAACTCTAAAGCTACAATACGACTTTAACCTCTTAGGTGACACCGGTGTATATAAACGTCTCGCTCAGCCAAAACATTAATTTTCTGGACGTATATATACGTCTTTCAAAAGTACGATCTTTTCTGTGCAATGCTATCCCTAAAATTATTCCGAAGGCTTTGAAATGCAATAAAAGGATTTGACAGTGTTTGTGGAGGAATTACTATTTTCAGAGAATTTGCTCCCCCTCCCCTCCAAAAAACATCAAATTCACGCGTCTATGTGGAAAATGTTGGCATTGGGGAACGAATTGCATAACTTTTAATCGGCAGTTAAGGGATTAGTTATAAAACACACAAATTATCAAGATAAGTGTTAATACAAGCCCATGGGCCCCTGATAATTATCAAACTTGTTGTTAACTTAGTATTGTTAAACTAATTATAAAATACGTTGTACAGAGTACTGATACATTTATAAGAGTATTATATCAGTGTGAATGTGTATTTTATTTTTTATTGTCAGAATGTATTTTGTTTGTTTACTTTCAGTAAATTAATATTTTTTTAAATAATGCTTTGTTTTTTACTTTTAATATACCCACGCCCTCCTTGCAGAGTTATCACCCCCCTAGGGGGTGCGCCCCACAGTTTGAGAAACGCTGGCTCACACAAAAGAAAGTGGATGCCCCGCAAGCAAGGCACACCGATTGATGCATGCCCCGGTTTATTTAAATAAAAAACCTTGGGGAGAGTATTTACAGTCAGCAGACATAGTGTTTTTATTTGCGACTGTTGTTGGTTAATGTCACCGGCTCATTGTCATTTCAAGATATACGTAAAGTGAATGGACAACAGTATCCAGCGTATAAAGATGCATACCTCGCACTAGGCTTGCTGGAAGACGGCAACAAGTGGGACTGTATGCTTACTAAAGCAGCATTGAACTGTACAGCAATACAAATTCGTCTACTATACGCTATAGTGTTGGCTACATGTTTCCCAGCCCGAGCAGAGACTAGTGGGATAATCACAAAGATTCAATGAATGATGATATATTGCATCGACATCGTACACAGCTCAACGATCTAACGATAACATTCAACGACACTATGTAATATGAAACATTGATTGCTATCGATGATATTTGATTAGTCATTGCCAATTTACCGCTCAGTCATTTATGCATGCATTCGCAAATCGAAGTGCATCTACTATAATGAACACTGAAATGTATCGTGAACTGCAGTACAATACTGTAGAAATGACAGCGATTATTACTCGCAATGTCCCACTACTAAATGAGAAACAAAAAACCATTTATGACCGCATTATGCTCACAGTTTCAGCAGGTCAAGGTGAATTCTTTTTTGTTTTTTTTTTTTTGATGCACCAGGTGGAACTGACAAAACATTCCTCATTTCGCTAACTCTCGCCAAAATATGATCAAACAATGGCATCGCATTGGCCGTTGTCTCATCTGGCATTGCAGCAACTTTATTAGATGGAGGCAGAACAGTTCATTCAGCATTTAAGCTGCCACCAAATATTCAAAATAACCCAGACAGTGTGCAACATAAAAAAAACAATCATCCATGGCCACAGTGCTGAAACAGTGTAAAACTATCATCTGGGATGAATGCACTATGGCACACAAACATTCGCTTCAGGCGTTGAACAGGACATTGGAAGATATAAAAACGACAAACTATTTGGCAGCACTCTGTTACTCCTTTCAGGTGATTTCAGACAAACACTTCCCGTCATTCCACGTTCAACGTACGCTGATGAGATCAACGCTTGCTTGAAATCATCGCCACTGTGGCGTAACGTTGAAAAAGTACAGCTGAAAGTAAATATCACGTTCACACACACACACAAATGCTACAAGATCCATCCGCTGAAACATTCTCAAAACAACTGTTAGATATCGTTAATGGAAAAGTAGCTGTACATGAAAATACTGGATGCATAAAAATGACGACCGATTTCTGCACAATCATTAACTCGCAAAATGCTCTCAATGACCAGATATTTCCCGATGTATACACAATATTTGAATCATTAGTGGCTGGCAGAAAGAGCAATTTTGGCAGCAAAAAATGCGGGCGTCAACGATTTCAAGTTCAAGATACAACAGTTGTTGCCAAGGGACTTGATGTCATACAAATCTATCGATACAGTTTGCGATACCAAAGAAACTGTAAATTATCCAGCAGAGTTTTTTAATTCATTGGATTTGCCGGCATGCCACCGTAGCATTCATAACTGAAGGCTGGATCTCCGATTATTTTGCTTCGTAATTTGAACCCACTACGACTGTGCAATGGCAAGCGATTAGTCATTAAAAATTGATGAAAAATGTTGTTTTTTGATGAAAAACGTTGCCATTTTGAATGGCAAGTTCCGAGGAGAAGATGTATTACTACCACGAATCCCTATTATTCCTACAGATGTGGTCATTGAATTCAATCGGATTCAATTTCCAATTAGATTGGCATTCGCAATGACAATCAATAAGTCTCAAGGCCAAAAGATGTCTGTTTGTGGCTTAGATTTCGGCACACGATGTTTTTCACATGGACAATTTATAAGTGTCATGTTCTCGCTTGGGTAAACCATCCAGTTTGTTTGTGTTGGCTAAGATGGACTCACTAAAAATATCGTACACTCCATTGCACTGAGAGACTGATAATGTTATTTTTTAAGTGTCATAATTTATGATAGAGATGTAATTTGAAATTTATTAGTTAAAAAATTATAAAGTACAAAGAATTCAAAAAAGGAATGTTTTGTTACTTTTATAGGCCGTCATCGTCCACACCGCTCTATTCCTCTTTCAGTCATATACCACATCCCATCACACTTACAACGAGTTAGTTATTTTTTATTTGACTACCAAAATATTCACTAGAAATAATTTATATGGCAAAACAACTTTTGACGGGTCAGCTAGTAATAATATAACTTTATTCACACAAGACAACCATTATCTATCGAGTTTTAGAGTAGTGATTTAGATTTGTTAAATATCTCATTTAGGCGTAAAATGTTCTTACTTTTTGGCAATATTTTCTGTGGATATTATTTAATAAACAAAACTTGACTGTTACATAATCTTTCATTCGACAATAATTAAAATTTCAGACAGTTGCTGATTTCTGGTGTTTTTTTAAATGCCAAAAGGAACTACAGTTACTCTGATTTTAAATCTGAGATTTGCGGACATTAAACATATTTGTAAGTTTCAAAAGTCAGATATTATTTTTGGTTGTATTCTCCGAAAGACTGGGAATTTCGGACGATAAGTCAACTGGCTACATGTGATGACCGCCGTCCACGTACAGGCCTGGGACTACCAGCATACACCCTCAATACTCATTCAGTCAAAAGGTGGCTATCGGTCGCGTTGGTATGTGCGATTGTAAATCATACACATTTATTTGTTTCAGGTTATTGTGTTTGTACGAGTATTTGACAACGATGCTATCTACTGTTCACTTTTAAGGGTCATAGGTGGGGCCTACTTTTAAGTAGGGACCCAGGGCCTCAAGAAGTCTTAAGACGTTCCTGGGTACATAACGGCATAAGAACTACCCGAATGCTTTACTAATAACATGCCTTCAGTTGCAGCGCCTCGGGTGGTTTCTCGAATGTATTGGTTAGATACTAGAAAAACGTTACTAGGTCATAATTCAAGTTGGTTAAAGCTAATGGTAAGTTCAAGTGTAATATAACCCCTCGAGGCCATTCACCCAAGTTACGAGCAAGGTACTGTGCAAGCTGCAGGCGAGTCCTCAATGGTGTAGACCAGTGATTCCCAAAGTGGTCTATATAGACCCCCAGCGGTCTATGATGATGTGCAAGGGGTCCACGGCAGCCAAAAAATAATTTGGGGGTCCATGAGATGTAAATGGGGGTCTACGATTGTGGCTCTCATTAAACCAGATCGTGACTAATATTAAAAGGAAATTTAATCAAGTGGAAACTAGACTTACCTATTTAACATATTTATTTACTAAATTTAATGAAGTTTATTTGCAGTTACAAGGCGACAGCATAAATATGTTATTAGGACCACATTTTACACAGTCTTTCTTGCCAGAATTAAGCTAAAGGAGCATAATTTGGACGTCGCCAACATTTAAATGCCCTTTTTTTAGATTTTAAAACTAGGTTTGAGAATGTTTTGACTATCGTAGTACCACAGAAGACAATGAATTCATATGGTCACTTTGAAAAAAAAAATCAGATTATAAGAATTAAGCACTAGGAATATGCACTAACGAAGATCTTAAAGTAAAGTTTAGAAACGATGTCAACAATTTTAGCTTTAAAAAGATATACCTGTTATTCATTCCATATTATGGAATACCTTGAGAAAGCTTTTAAATTTTTTTTTTTTTTTTTTCGATTGAGAAGGTGCGCTTGCCAATCTCCAAAACAAAAAAAGAAAGAAGAAAATACTGGACACCATTAACCGAGGAGATATTTAGGGTTAAACCCTGATAAGATTGATGCCAAATGTTAAAAGTTTATTATTGCATCCCCAGATTCCTCCCTCCCTCAAAAAGCACTTGTTTGTTGCACAGTTACTTTATGCATCAGTTAAATTTTTTTATTAGCTAATTAAATTATATAACTAACATCTGTTTTCTTAAATTTTAAACTCTTCTATACTTCACTACAGTTAAAAATTTTAATCTTTTAAAGTAAATAGCTCCATACCTGCTGTCAAAAACACAATGAAATTGATAAATTTGCACAAATTTAATATTAGGAAAGTAGGGGGTCCCAAACTGAAAAACCTGCCAAGGGGTCTATGTGGCTAAAATGTTTGGGAACCTATGGTGTAGACTGTCTTGGATGAGTACCTCTAGTCAAACTGAACCTACAATTGACTGGAAATGGCTGTATTCAACTACTGAAGACTTACATACATTCATGAATTTCTTGTACCAAAGCAATGATGGAATTTTTCAGTATAACAAAGCGCCATGTGATCGAGACAAAATCCCTCGTGATTGATTTGAGGAATATTCTGGAGAGTTCCAGTGAATGATTTGGCTACCTAGATCGACAGATACGATCAAAAGGTGAGCTCATATACAAAATCTTGCCCCCTGCTACTCTTGCGCAATTATGGAGGGACACAAAGGAAGCATGGCTGAATATTTCTTCAAGCAATTTCCGATGACTTGAATCAATGCCACGTCGATAAGTTGCAATGCCCTGGTCAAAAGGTATAATCCGTAAAGAAAATATACTCATACCCTATCAAGATAAGAGCTCATGATTTCGACACTTCTGTGTGTACACCCATAATTTATTAAAAAGATAAATTAACATTTTGGTTTTAAAAATAAAATATTAATTAGCTATACCCCAAAAATATTTTGTGCTCAAATATTTTTATAAAAAATACCTAGATATTTCATTGCATTTTGCGTAGAAAACTAATTATATTTATTTTAATCAATGCAGCAATATAAAAATGTAATACATTTTTTTTTATAAACTTTATTTTTGGTTTCTTGTCGTTTACCAAATTAAGGAGATTATATTGAATTAATTCGAATTAATTTACAACCTTACACTGCAAAATGAAAAGTTGAATAAATTTTTGTCAATAATTTTAATTATAAAAATCGGAAAATAATTATTTTAAAGTAAATATAAAATTATTTCTTTACCAATATTGTTTTGAATTTAGATCAGAATTATTAAGATTAAATTTTTTTTAAATGAGCTACATCTGGATTAACAGATGATTGTTCTTTGAGAAAATCAACTGTAAAATGACGTTTAATCAAAATATACACAGTCCAACTAGAAAAAACATTTATTTACCAAAAAAGATTTATTCGTGAAGGTAATGCAAGTAATTTACAGTGAGCTTTACTTTAATAGATTGTCATCTATTTTAACTTATAATTTATCTATTCAATTTCTTATTCTATTTCCAAATTTTATGTACTATTGCGAAATCGTCTACTTTTAATAGTTTTGTATTCAAACTTTCGATAATACGAACCTCTCGCTAATTCGAAGTATATGCTCAGCCCCTAGAAAAACTCTAAAAAAATACGTTTTGGTTACTCAATATTTCGAAGTAAAATTTGTGGCTGGCCAGACTACACAACACGCAATATAATTCGAAACTATTTTATAAAACTCTCGTCTCAATTCGAACACTTACTATCTAGAGTCCTATAGTAAACAGGTTGGAGCTTTCAAGTTTTTGTCTCTGCGAGTCTCCCCTGTAACGCAATCCCTTTGATGACCATTTGACTGCTACCTTTCTTTGTTTCCCGGTTCCTCAGGCGAAAAAACACTTTTATTGCTTTCCTTCGTCAATTGGACAGTTCTGGTAGCACTTGCTGTCAGACGTCCATATCTTTCGTTTAACACGTGGCCTTACTACACATGTGTTCAGAAAGGATGGTTCGCTATTGTGATGAAGAGGTGCATAGCATTGTGTTTTTTGCGTCGGATTGACATGACGATTTAAGGTTCATCTGTGTAACTTATAGCATGTGGCAGTAAATATGGTATGGTTCAGACTGGACCCTACCTTGAAGAACCAATGGTGCTGGGGACCGGGTGCGAAATGGTTTGATTTCCAATTAAGAATAGAATAGATTTGGAGGGGAGTGAAAGAATCCTGTTTAAGAATTACTACATACATGTATTCCTTAATACAGGACTTTTAACTTCTGTATAATATTTATACTGTATAACATGTACTTTTTAAAAATACTTTTAAAGTAATTTTATACATATGTACAATTGTTGTTTTATTACATAGTTTAAAATTTAAACGTGTTAGAAAAAAAATTTCACTTCTTGTATTTTAAGAGTTTTTTCTTACCCTCTTGATAATTCGAAGTTTTTCATTGGTCTCTCCAACTTCTAATTATCCAGAGTCGACTGTAAATATGAAAATATTTATCTTTCAACATCAGCAGTGGATAGATTCCATTGAAAGGAACTTTTTACGTTTCGAAAGATTGTCGAGCAGCACTTTTTATGGCTTTTCTCGGGGCCATTCGACAACTTATATAAGAAACCTTTATTTTGAGTTGGATTGGACTTGGTGTGCAACTGAAATTGAAAAGGAAATTTTTTTTGTCGGTAAAAGGCAAAATAACTTTAACAATGAAGAAATGGCAATTTGCTCACAACTGAAGAAAATCTGTAAGGGAATCCAAAATATTCGAATAAGGGAACTAAAAGTTCAAATATTGAATTATGGCTTCAATCTTAATGGGCCATTTATTTCTAGTAAAGGTATATTAAAGTACTTGTGGAATTGAAATTGATTTAAGAAAGGAAACTCATTTAGCTTGTTAGATAAAATTAATTTGATTTTTAACACCACCTTTTAGGTAGTAAGTATATTTACCACTGCCCTTTGGGGCCTATTAAAAAATAGAAAATTAATGCTTTTATTTTTGGTTTTATATTTCTAAAATATATTTTGTAAATACTACAAACTGGAAAAAGAATTGTTTGTTATATAAAGCTTTTTTTTTTATTCATAACGACAAATTACAATATTATTTTTCATGAAATTGCCAGATCAATGAGGAAGTTTTTAATCCTGTTACTATGTGTAACAAAATGTGTAAGTTTATAATTTTCTGAAGTTATTAATGGATGGCAGCAAATCATACTTACTACGGACAAATATAACAAAACAGCTTACTATGGACATTTAAAAATTAATGCAATTGGTGGTCTAAGAAAGGGTTAACAATAGACGAATATTTATCAACAAATTAAGTAATCAGATAAATTAGAGCTACATGAATTACTGAATTAAAGCAAACGATAATCACATGGAAGAGAATTTTCAATTATCACTACTGTATAAGTTAAATAGTGAATTAAAAATTAGTTTAAATTAAATAAAATGAATTTAAACAGAGCAAAATATTTTACTAGGTGGAACAATGTTCCTATCACTTTGAAGACAAAACAATTTTTTGTAAGTAAAATTACTATGTAGAGGGCATAAAATGGTAAAATATGTAAGTTAAGTGAAGTTTTGTTTCTTTATACATATGTAAATCATCATTCTTCCGAATTTAAATATATAACAGCTAGAACAAGAATCTGATTAAAGTAATGATATATATAATTTACAAATGTATCCAAAATTATTACTATTTTATTTTTAGTAGAAAATTAATACGTGAACCATCTACCTCAGTAGAAGCAAATGTAGAAATGCAAATTGAAAAAAAAAGCCAGACAAGAACATACGGAATTTTCAATATTTATATTGATGATTAATTTAATTTACAATTAGGTACAATTTTTTTACCTCAAGCAATAAGTACCACCTACTATACTTAAAATGCATATATTGCAGGGGTTTTTTTGTTCCAAAACATAATAAATTCATAATCATGGAGTTGATTTTTTTTTAGACACAAAATTCAAACTGTGCTCCATTTCATCCTAGAAACTGACTTAGAAATGAGTGAAAAAGGGCTATACCCGGGATGGGCATTAAGTCGATCGCGAACGACCGCCAAGACATTTTGGGGTGACCGCCTTCATTAAAACCTAATAATCATTCCATCAGACGAAGGTCAGGAAATACCGCATTTATTCGAATCTAAGCTGCACCCCCAAATTCTCAACAAAATTTTGTGAAAATTGATAAATAATCTAACATGTAATTTATCGATATCCAATTTCACGAAATTAAAATAAATTTAAAAGGAAAACTAAAAAAGTAGTGTATATCAGTATTAAATCTTTTAAATACATGCATGAAGCTGTATATATATTAATTGCTTTAAATACCCATCCAACACATTTTTTCCCCTTCGATTCTAAGCCACGCCCGATTTTCCTAAGCATTAACATTGGGGGAAAAGTGCGGCTTAGATATGAGTAAATACAGTAGTTTAAAAAAATACGGAGGAAAAAAATCGAATGATAAGAGAAAATTTCGCTGAATAGAAAATGCACTTCGTTATTTGGAGGCTGTTTTACGAAGAAAATCGTAAAATATTCTTGGTTCCTCGAAAAAGTGCGCGAAGTAGAGAAATTCATAAAATGGAGGTTCAACTGTATTGCATACTTTCTTTTAGCTCACTACACCTACATCACTGGGTGGACCACAACACCTTGAAAAAATTAGAAGTAGTAGTCCCTGGAAAAGGCTGCCCACCCCTGGGCTATACCATACAAAAGCTTTTAAACTGTTTTTATAACATTCATGTTACACCAGTGCCAAATTCATCATTCAAATTAAATAAAGTATATTTATAAAATATAAATAAATCTGCTGTCAATGTATTTTTTCCAATGAAAATTTGATGCAACATATCTGTTTATCATTATTATATGCATTTCAAATCTCTCAGATATGCAATCTATGCTTTAACAAATTGCTTTTAAGTATACTATATAGATTGTCGAAAAAATTATATGGTAATTTCTATTTTTGATTAAATCCTAATTTTGGAATGCTGATGCTTAAATTCAATCACACTTTTGTCAACTAACAAAGTTTGTAGTTTTCATTATATATGATTTACAATGAAATTTGAAATTTTTTTGAAATTCAACTCTCTTGACTGCCTTTGTGTTGTAAAGAAGTGGCTATGAATTTTATTCAGCTTACAGTTTGTGCTTCCCTGGCCAACACAAATTTTAACTTTTCTTCAAAGGCTAGTTTACATTAGCCTGCTCGCAAGGAAATGGCCTGCACGGCCTCTTCCTCGATATAATAAAAAAAACATTGAAATTTTTAATAATTATAAAAAGAGTCGGATTTAAGAGATTTTCTAATACTTAGAAATCTCTAAGTATTAGAAAATTTATGGAATCTCTAAGTATCTTGTCTCATTATTATTGTTCTTTAAAATCTATTTCAGTATGATTATTAAAAGGATATCTGGGTCTTTAATATATTTGTAACATTTTTAAAATAATAGTATAGTAATATGTATTTGTTTGGCTTACATGAAATTTTTAAAATTTTCAATGAATATTTGAGACAACAATATTTTTTAAATATTCATATCTTTGTGTATTTAGAATGTTACAATCATCTTTAGAAAGATCTTATTACATTTTAAGAATTTTTATCAATCAGCGTTTCAAAATCGAAAGCTGGTGTGTACAACAATGCTTGACATAAATTATATTTCATAAGTAAACACAATTTTTTAAAATTTGATATTGAAATTCTATTATATTTAAAAAACTGTAAAATTATTAGCCACTTTTTTTAAGTTTTTGTCTAAAAATATATATACTTTTCTACATCCTGTTTTATTCTCTTTCGAATAATACTCTACAGTTATGACAAAGATATTGTTCACATGGTATTAAAAAAGTTAATTTTTTTCTCTTTGTTTTCATTAAATCAATTAAAAGATATTTCAACTGTTTTAAAAGTAGAAATAAAATTTTGCATAGTAAAATTGTTGTAAATATAAAGCTTCTTAAAAAATCATATACAATTTTCCAAAATCGAGTATACACAGTATAATCTTCATATTAATCATTCATTAAAGTAATCTTTAAAAATTATTAAGGCTGCTTTCGGCTAATGTTAAAGAATAGGGCATAAATTTAGAATATTTTTTCAGATATAAAAGTACTCAAACATTAATGCTTTATTCTGGCTTCACTATCTTTTAGAGAATCACTTATTTTATCATACTACTCATTTTTATCCGAGTTGACACTTTTTTTCTTTTGAGACATATTTTCTGTCTGAAAATGTGCTCTTGTGCATATAGCAAAAACAGCCTTAAAGCAGCCCAGTTCATTATTAGATTGATTTTTTCACTTAACAAAAATAGCATACTCTTTTGATCAACTTCAGAAAAATGAAACTGAATATTTTTTTTAAACATCTGTAATTAGGATTAAAGAAGTCAAACAATAGAAAATATCAAATATAAATACTTTATTACAGAACAAATAAGTCATTTCAAATATACAAAACTTTATGAATTACAAAGCATTGATAAATCATACTATATTAAATTTAGATTATTTATACAATCTATAGATAATTCATTCAATAACAAAAAGAATACACTTTTACAAAGGGATAATTCTTAACATTAATTAAAAATTCAGATTAAGTAGCTTTTCTATTTTATACATGCCAGCTGTAAAAAGTAAATTTTTTTTAAAAAAATTCACAAGTTAAATGAGTATTTAAAAACAAACATTTTACACAATTGATAAATCATACTATTAAACTTAAACTTACCAATTTATATATAAATCATATTCCAATACTAAAGAAAAATATTTTAATCAAAGTATAATCAAATTAAATCTCAATAACATATTCCTTAAAATTATTTTACATTTTCCCATTAATAATACTACATTACATTTTTAAAAATTAACATTTAAAAAAAGTATTAATATGTAAAAAATGAAAATTAAAGGAAAATTTTAATTTTTCAAAACATTCCACCCACAAATTACAATCAAATGTAAAAATTTTAAACAATATTTTATTCTATTAACTTTGATTCATTATTTAATAAAATTACTAATGGGCAATGCTAAGCATCGAGTAAAAT
Organism: Trichonephila clavata; assembly: GCA_019973975.1. NCBI lineage: Eukaryota > Metazoa > Arthropoda > Arachnida > Araneae > Nephilidae > Trichonephila > Trichonephila clavata. The sequence continues at coordinate 31,801 of BMAO01021277.1, forward strand.
TCGCGATTGGAGCAGGATTTATGATTTCTGACAGTGAAGTGTGGAAACCAGTATTATAATACTTTTCAATATTCTCTAAAGTTTCAAAAATGAGTGCCCTTTTCGTCAGCGTAGAGTTGGTATACCAGAACACAGGAAACACTGTTATCACAGCGATTTATCAAAAGAAATACTCTAAATATAGTTCCATGAAATTTCCTGAAGGTGGATTCAGCTATACTTGGAAATTCAGACATTGCAATTCGGTGTTACTTCGTCGAGCAGCCCTCATCAAAAGAATACTTTTTGACTAGATGCAAAGTATTTCAGAAGAGTCTTTCATGGCATCGTTAGGTATCGAGACTGGTGCCTCCTCGCCGAACATTTGGACAGCTAGTGAGCATGCTCTCACTTAAAAAGTCAAGGTAATCAGACAATTTGCTACTTCTTTTTCGAGTTCTCTACTTGTGGATTATCGAGAAGAAAGCTTACTCCGATTGTATTGACTTGACATTGATGGATTTAAAAAAGATAAGGTCCTTTTAGACCTTCTTCTATTTTAAGAATTTCTAAAATTTTTGGATTCATGGAGATTAGCTATCATTACTAGACAATATGGAATTAGAAACAACACACAACAACTGTATTTTTTTTTTTATCTTTCACAGTTTTATATAATAAATCAAATTATTAACTAAATATGCAAACAAACACTAAAATTAGCACACTAACTTTTAAAAATACAAATAAATTATAATAAAACACAAAAGTTATACATAAAAAAAATTACTAAGAGTAATTCCTACTTAATAAGTACACCAGAATTTTGTTAAAAAAAGACATTAAATATTGTATTAATATTATTTTCTTATATATAAGATGTCAACATTGTAAGTATAGGAACTTACGACATGTTAACATAGCAAGTACTTACATATTATATTGCCAACCAAGTTCGCCAAATGTTGTCATTATTATTGCAGGAATGGTATTTCACTATTGCCTGCCACTATTTTGGCACTTGGGAGGGTCTATTGATTTGAAGAAATTGACTGAAGGTATACCATGCAAACTGAATTTTACAAATTATGGTAATGCACATGGTATTATACTCATTTTCATTGAAAAATTACATTAAAAACCTGTGAATTCTGGATAGTTTCATGATCATGAAGCACTCTCAAAAAGTCTCTATACTTCGTTTTGCTTTCCTAACTTTATTTAAATTTTGTTTATTTTTATAAAAAGGTTTTTTTTTTCTTCTTTTTAATACTTAGGAATACCTATTTTGTACTAGCTAATCTAGATGAGTATATTATGCATGCTTCATGAAAAAGATTTCAGTATAAGTAGCAGTTTCCTATTCAAGGATAAAAAAAATTTATGGTACTTTTTAAAATCACTGTGGCCAAATTTGCACCACGAGAATTGCCCATGATATTAAACATGATAGTAGGAAACATGCCATGGAAAGGTTACCAGATTAATAAACTAGAAAGAAAAGGGTTCTTACATGCAAAGATCAATCATAAATACTTCATTGATCCCAAAACAGATGTTAATACAGAAACTGTCAAAAGAATGTGGGGTATCGTAAAATGGAGAAATAAGTAACACAAGAGAACAGTGCAATATCATTTTGAATTATATGTGTGTGAGAGACATATAGGGACAGCACCAGGAGAAAGAAAAGAAAGACTTGGACTTTATTCTGAAGTCAATATCGACCCATTTTTCACCAAAATTTGACTTTTAAAATCTTTGCAATGGAAAACCTTACTTTCAAACAAAATATAAGTAAGAATCTTTTTTGTTATTGCTTTCTATTGCTGTTTTATCACAGCACAATTAGCCTGCCATAAATTTGGCTGCAGTGACATTAATATGCAAGTAATAAGAGAAGGGAAAATTAAAGTATGTGAGCATATTGGATATATTACAAACAAAAATCACAAAATATTGGAATTTTTATATAACTAATTTGTTTTAGTATTTGAAATATAAACATTGGGACTAAAAAAATTGGATATGGGGGACTAAAACATTGGGATTTTTATATGTTTTGCATTACGGGCAAATTTATTCAATTTTAAAGTTCATGAGTTTGAAATTGAAACAAAACTCATATTATTTCAACATCTAATACTTTTGTAAATAATTTGAATTGATTAAAAAAAATCTATTTCAAGACAAAAAACATCTCTTTACTTAAGGCATAAAACTGCATGATAGTGAACTTTATATGTTTGAGGGGATTAATTGCAGATTTGGGTGTTTTCGGCAATTTAGTGGTCAACAGACTATTGATATATATTAATAGTTGTTCACAGGTAGCAAAAGGAAAATTTCAAACACAAAATAACAATGTAAAACACAAACTTCAACAAAAAATAAGAGAATTACTGGAATTTAGTGAATTAATGAAACATTAACATTAAGAAATTGGAATTATACCATTTCTAAAATAAAAACTTTAAAATTACTTCAAGGAAAAGTAAACCTTTATACGATCCCTGAGAAAATTGCAATACTGCTCATTAAACAGCAGTTTTTGTGTATCCTTTTCCACATGAATTCTGGAATTTAGAATGGAATTGAATCTAAAATGAAGCAATTGAGCTTTAATTGTGCTCAAGAAGCTTGTACTCCAAAACAGTTATCTCAAAAGAAATGAAATCTCAGTTTGCTTTTCCTATCCACATATTCATTCTCATTAAAAAAAAATTTAGATGATATACGTAACTTACTTTCTTCATATATTTTGTTTCTCACTGACATCGTAATTTACTCCACCTTACTATATTTTCAAATAAATTCAACAATTAAATTCTTTTTAATTGTGTTTGTTTTCACAAACTGAACATTCAATTATATTAATTAAAATCAACCTTGAGCAATGTACCATAATGCAAAGGTATTTTTTCTTTGTACTTCAAAAATCATTTTGGAAAAGGAATATAAATTATACATCTTAGTTACACTTTTCAAGAAAAACAGCTAAAGGTAAATTTAAAAAAAAAGTTATATGTTTTACATTTTGTACAACTTAAGTTTTTTTTTTTTTCTGGATGATTCTCAAATGTTGAAATAAGAATTTTTTGGAAATAAATTAGGTTTTGGCTTCTTAAAATTACCTCTATTAAATTTTTCCCCAAGAGTTTTTTTAGAAAATTGTACATAGTTTTTGACCAAGACAAATACAAATTTACAAAGGTATAAGTACTAAAATATATAAATATACTAATATTAAATACAGTTAATCATGTTTTTTCAAAAAGCTATCTTGAAAAATAAATATTTAAAGCAAAAAAAAAAAAACGTTTTAAATCAAGTTTTGCAGGACCGAAAATTTAAAATGTTGCGATTTAATTTCAATATTATTTACGATTACTTACTTTTTTATACACAGAGATAGATACTCTCTGTGTCTAAGTAGAAAATATAAAGGTAAAATTCTTACAGGATCCTAATTTAGCCTTTGCTTTACAATTCTTTGTAAACACAACAGGCTCACTATCATTGTTGATGGTAACTGGAGAATGACCGTGCTTTTGAATTACTCAACATGGTAACAAACAACTAAAAATTCAGTCTGAAAGAAAGAAAAACATCATGGGATATATTTATTTGGTATCAAGCTAATAAATACAATTTTTATTTAAGTTATATTTAAATGAGTGATTTTATTATTTGCCCCTTTATTTTTTTCTCATTTAATGCTCTCTTTAAGAGTAAAAAAATTGTTCTCAAGTAAAAAACTATGAGGTTTATTTAATTCCTTAAAACTTAAATGAGTGAGGATAAAATAACATTATTTGATATTTTATTTCTTTCCATTATTTTTCATAATCAATGGCTAGGAGGCCTTTCTAATTTAATTTTCAAACATTTGAAAGATGATTGGAAATAACTATCAATAACAAATTTTTATTTTTAAAAAAATTTAGTTTTTCGAAAAATTTGATTTACATAATTTTAAGCCAGAATAGTAAAAATTTTACTATCTCTTAACGACGATCGATACTTCACAACAAAATGCATTAAGTTTAATGGCAGTAGCAATGCGATTTGTTCTATTTTGAAATATAAATATAACACAAAATGATTTATGAGTGTATATGCAATTCTTTTGAAGAATTAAACATTTATGAATTCTATGATTTATTTTTTTAAACAATTCTTTAACTAACTGAACCTTCAGAATAAAATTACAATGAAGAGCTCCTTTCTCTACATTAAAAAAAAAATTAGTTCATATTTTAGTTTTCTACAAGTTTTTGGATTTAATATTTTTAATTTTGATTTATCTGCTAACGATTAATTTTGTGGAGAAAGAAATAAGTAACAGCACAAAAGGAAAAATTTAAGACAATGTTATCCAAAGAATAGTAATATTAACACAGAAAAAAATGCGCTAATTGTTAAACTTTGTAATTTATATTATATGATGGTAAGTATAATAACTTAAGTTATACACATACAGTGAGCCACAAAATTGAGTATACACCTCTAAAACTTTTAGACTTCTTCCAATTACAAATTAAATATTGATTTAAAATAGATAATTTTTTTTATCCTAAATACTTTAACCTCTGCTTTACCATCCTATAATAACACAATTCTATAGTTAACTTATTTATTACAAAAAAGTTAAGCGCTTCGAAGAAAAGATAGGAAACCATGCCACAAAATTGAGTATACACTTCTTATATTTGTTAATTTTGCCACCACTTTTTTTAGTTTCAAATTTTCTTTAAAGAGTTTCAGGAGTAGCTGCTGCTTATAACACGTGCTATTGCACTTCAATACTCTTAAATAGTATTTTTTCTCATTAAAAATCGTAAAATGAGCTCTCGTAGAGAAACTACTAAATCTGAACGTTTATTGGTTGTAAAATGGTCGAAAGAGGGAAAATCTCTTCGAGAAATCGCTTCGTTGATTGGTGTAACTCATGGTTGTGTCCAAAAAATTCTACAGAAGCATAAAATACTGGATCTGTGGCCAATATTCCTGGAAGAGGACCTAAAGAAATACTGAGTACTACAGCGAAGAGGAAGATCATTCACTCAGTAAAGAAAGATCCGAGGGTGAGTGCCTCTAAACTAGCTTTATAGATGTCCTCTACAATCAGGGAAAAGATCTCAGATGAAACAATTCGACGTACCCTTCACCAATATGGGTTTCATGGCCGTACACCAATACGAAAGCCACTCATCAAGTATGTGAATAGACAAAAGAGAATGATTTTTGCCAAAGAACATCGTTTAAAGCCTATTTCTTTCTGGAACACTGTAATATTTTCGGATGAAAGTAAGTTTAATCTTTACAGAAGCGATGGACAATTTAAAATATGGAGAGAAGCTGGGAAAGCACTGGCACCTAAAAACACCATTAAGACAGTCAAGTTCGGGGGTGGATCTGTCCTCGTTTGGGGTTGTATGTTGGCTGGAGGAGTTGGAGAGCTTGCTTTTATTTACGGTATTATGGACAAACATGTATATTTGGGGATTTTAAAGGATAACTTGGAAAAAAGTGCCAGTAAGTTGGGGCTTGGGTCAGGCTTCATATTCCAGCAGGACAACGACCCCAAGCATACAGCGAAGATTGTGCAGTTATACTTGCTGTACCCCTGCAGGAAGCAATTACACACTCCAGCCCAGTCTCCAGACCTAAACGTCATAGAAAATTTGTGGTCGCAATTAGAGAAAGCTGTACATGAGCACGAAATCACAAGCAAGGAAGTTCTCAAGAAGGTTCTGAGAGAAGAATGGGCTAAAATATATGTTGAAACCACTAAAACACTGGTAGAATCTATGCCCAGAAGATTACAAGCTGTAATTCTAGCAAAAGGTTATGCAACAAAATATTAATTTGTACTTAAAAGGAAATTAATAAAGGTGTATTCTTATTTTTGTGGTGTTGTTTTTCCTCTCGTCTCAGATCTTTTATTTTTTTCGTAAAAAATAAATAAACGTAGCAATTTTATTAGTATAGTACGGTAAAGCATAGACTAAAGTATATAAGGTAAAAATTTCAATCATCTTAAAGCAATATTTAATTTGTAATTGCAAAAAGTCTCTAAGCTTCTAAGGTGTATACTCAATTTTGTGGCTCACTGTATCTAGAATAATTTCGTATGCATAGTTCTCTAAAATAAGATGGAAATGTTTTAACGAACCTGAATGGAGTTCCATAACATTCAAAAAGAAGTCAATTCGTACGTACCTGAAATCAACACGCATAATCTTTTTCAATTTGTTTCTTTTTGGCTATGATGCATTACCAAAAAAAAATTTCAAAAAAAATTCAAGAGAAAGACTTGAAACCTGTTGCCATATATATTTTTTATTCTAAGAATCTCAATTTTTAACGCTATAATTTATATAAATTCATAAATAATACTGAAAAATTAAAAATTTATAAACTACACCCTATGTATATACTACACTGATTTAACAAATTTTCAAATAAAACTTTTTCAATCAAATTTCAAACAAACGAAAAAAATTTCGCATGTTATTATTGGAGAATAATATTTATCAGGATAAAAAAAATTGCAATACCTCACCATAAAAATGTCACATTTTATTATTCGGGATTAATATTTGTTTTTTTTTTTTTTTTTTTTTTTTTTTTTTTTTTTTTTTTTTTTTTTTTTTTTTTTTTTTTTTTTAAATTTTATCAAGTTAATACTTTAAATATAAATTAAATACGAAAATTATTACACGAAACACACATGTATAAACTTGAAGGATAATACATAAATAAAATTTTCGATCAGGATCAAACAAAAAAAATTGCAGATTATTAAATTTATCAGATAAAAAAATGAAAACATTGTCACATTTTATTATTCGGGATTAATATTTGTTGAATCAGTAGATTTTACGTTATAGTTTAAATGTCATGGGAAAATTAAAAATTAAAAAATTCATTTTACGTGAATCTGAGTGGCAACAATACCTGCACTGTAGTTTGTTTTCTCAGCATATCATTAATTTTCCGAAGATAATTCTAGCGCGAAATGTTAATTTTTAAAGATTTAATATCAGAAGACGAAATGTTTACCGATACTTTTAAATATAAATTAGTTAACGATTGTCTTTACGAAGTGGAATGCGCTTACGTTACACGAAACACACCATGTATAGAACTTGAAGGATCAAACCCAGTGGAGGTGGGCGACAAAAATGACGACATAGAAGATATAAACGAATCTGGTTTCGATCTGGTTCTTAATCAGCGGCTCGTGGAAACTACTTTTAACACAAAAAATGACTTTCGAGATTACTTAAAGATTTATTCGAAAGAACTTGAAAAGAAGTGGAAAACATCTGGTGCTCCTGCAGAAGTCATCGATGCTTCAAAACAAAATTTCATAAATGCAGTCAAGTTGCTGGTGCCAAAATTTAAAGATTTCCGTTTTTACTTGGGAGAGAGTTGTAATCCATTAGGGCTCGTCGCAATGCTGGAATTCCGAGAAGATTCTGGAACTGAGAAACCAGTAATGATCTTCATTAAGGAAGGTTTGTTTAAAGAAAAAATTTAAAACTCAAAAAAAAAAAAAAATTTATGTGATCAAATTCCGAAATCAATACGAACACAAACAGTTTCAAAATTTACATATCTTTATGGACATCATTTCATGTATAATTAGCTACCTTCTTCATTTTTTTTTCTTTGTCTATGAATGTGTATTGTTAATTTATTAGATGTTTCAAAATGCAACTACAGAATTTTTGGAATTGTTAATTTATTAGATGGTTTCAAAAAGCATATACAGAATTTGGAAGATTTATGCTCTTTAAAAAATAAACGACAGAATTTTCCATCATGTCTTTAGCAATAATTTATTGTACACTTTCATTATAAAAATTAAAACATACTAATATTTTAAATATACAATAGTTATTTTTCTAAAAATATATGTTCTTAAAAAAACTTTATTCCATCCACTTTCTTGTGGAATAAAAAAAATGAAACTTGAAAATAAAAAAAATATTTAATCTAGAAAACTACATAATTCTATTAATTAAAATAATCGAAGGATAACTAGCTAATTAAAATTAACTAATGAAAACCTTTTAAAGGGGTTCAAAGTTCTCACGTTGGATGATTTGGAGAGTGGGGCGCCATCTCTAGTGTCGTCCTCGTCACTTGACTGTGGTTTGAAATTGCGAGGTCTGTCGCCAATATTGCTTCCAAGTGGGACGCGTATAAACCAATCAAATATTCATTAATATAATTGCTATATACCTACTAATGCGCTTCACTAATATAATTGCAAATATTTTTACAGTTTAATTGTAAGAAAAAAAATTCTTTTCCTTTTTAAAAAAATTTTGTAAACATTTTAGAAAAAAAAGTTAAATAATTTCGAATAAAGAAATACAATAGAATACTAAAATTACACATAACTATTTTTGATTATATTAAAGCGGATTTCAAAAAAGAACCATATAAAAAATAAATAGAATAAGTTATAACAAAATATACTTAAATGGAATAAAAGAATAAATAGAATCTATAAAGAATAAGAAAAGAATAGTTAGACTACATCAGTATATAATCACGGTACATTTGCATGAACTCAAGGCAATCAAACATCCTCGGAATGCATTTTTTTTAAAACTATTATTAAAAAAAATCAACTTATATATATAATACTATCTTAATATATTTACCCTTTAAAATTATCTGAGACAGAAACAATTTTGTATTTTACAAAAACGTAAATTTATTGGGATTTTTTGAGGTTTTAATTTGAGGAACATCAAAAATGCAGTCCGAAAAACCCTTTCAGAAAACTTTTTACTGCCTAAATTAATTAAGTATTTTTGTCCAGAAGTTCAACTTCAAACAATAAGATATTTAAAAGGAAAACATATGGTCGAACTGTATTTAATTTTAAATCTATCACTAATGGAACATCCTCAAATTCTAGAAAGATTAATGAAAAATTCCAATCAAATAAAAGTACGGTTATAAATATCAGTAGCGTACACAAATCTCTCTTATGGGGGGGGGAGGGGGTTAGATTCTAAAAAATACAAAGATGAAATATATACAGTCGACTCTCGATAATTCGAATTTAAAGGAACCAATGAAAAATTGAAAATTTTCAAGAATTCGAATTATCAAGAGGGTAGAAAAAACTCCCAAAATACATGAAGATAAATTTTTTTCTAACATATTTAAATTTGAAACTATGTAATAAAGCAACAATTGCGCATGTATATAAAATTATTTTAAAAGTACATATTATACAGAAGTTAAAAGTCCTGTATTAAAAGAATACATGTATGTATTTAAACAACTATTAAAGTATATGTACTGAAAATCATAATAAATTTTTTGACGAACGAAACCTGTTATCTTCTTTTGTTTTATGGCAATTAATCTAATTTGCTCAATAGATTTTTCTAGAATAAAAGAAGCTTGAAAAATGTTCGCATCAACATGATTTTCAGGGAAAAGGGTGCGTAGTTTGTTTAGTAACACTTAAGCTTCTGTCAGAGTTATCGGAGTCAGCCCCGATTGTCATCAAAGGGGAGACAAGCAGAAACAGTGCAACACAAAATATGTAAGATCCGACCTGTTAGCTACAGAACTCTACATGATAGGGAGTGTTTGAATTGTCGAGAGTTTTATAAGATCACTTCGAACTATCGCGTATTCTATTCCGGCAAGCCACAGATTTTGCTTCGAAATATTGAGTATACCAAACGTATTGTTTTAGTTCGAAATATCAAGAGTTTTTCTAGGGGATGAGCATATACTTCGAATTAACGAGAGGTTCGTATTATCGAAGGTTTGAATTATCAAGAGTTGACTGTATATAATACAAAATAAAATACTCTATAATAAAAATTAAAAATTTGTTAGTCTATGGTGGGAGGGAGTGAACCCCTCTCTTCATTGTATCCCCCACTGATGAAAATACATTGATTTTGGTTGGAGATGATCAAGTTGACTCGTGGGCTTGATTAGTTCGAATAATTAAAGATGCTTTATAAGTATATCCTTCAAAATTTTCGTACAGTGTGGTGTGGTTTTTAGTATGAGTTCAGGTGATATGCTTTCAATTATATTGGTAGCCATTATTCTTGTTTGGATTTCTGATCAAATTTTTTTTTAAAGTTTTGAAATAATTTTTTAAACATATGAACCACACACAAATGAGACAAACTCAATATAACTTTCAATTCATTTTTTTTTTAATGTAGAATTTCTTTTGCACGAAACAAGTCTTTGTGGAAAAGAGAGCTGTCCTATATACTCCCTCGCACAAAAACAAACGATTGGAATTACGGCGCAAATGTTCGCTCAATATATCTCGACCCTGAGGTTGGTGATGCGCGACTCGCGAAAGGTGACTTCCTCTCTGCTCAGTTACCTAAGCGTTTCTTTTCCCTAGAGATCACGGGACCACCCACCTCCCCCGTACGTCCTCGTGAGTTACGTGATCCTGACCGTCCGATGACTAATGAGCTTTCTCCGATTTGAATGGTCTCCATTTCTGATTGGTACTTTGAAACGGATGGTGGCCCACGTTTAAAGGTGGTTCGTCGGCAAATTGAAGAATAGTCTATTTTGATTCTGTTATCATTTATTATTGTATTTGTAAAAAAATGACTTTTTTATTAGAAATAAGGATTTTCTTGAGAAAAGATATAAAAAAATTGTAATTCATAAGAGAAACAAGGAAATATTGATTATAATTTATCAATATTATTTATAATTTATTGGATTTATGTTCATCCCAACAGGGCTACGTAGTATTCATACAGATCAACTCAAATGTCGGTACTGAAACTGAATCAGCACTGTATCATAAGGATTATATTCTTGGACTATTCCAATACAGTGTGTGCGTGAGAATTTTGGGCCTTAATGAAAATATAGTACAGTAAATTATTTACTTGACGGTCTGCTACTGGAATCAAGCCTCAAATTTCCAACCATCCACTACAAAACTAAAATTAATTCCGATATCCGTCGAATTTGTTTTATCATGTTTTAAAAAGATACATGATACCTTTTAAATGAGTTACCACTCCTGTATAGATTATTCTGACGTTAACATTTCAAAATCAATTCCACTTCAAAATAAATCAACTTCCATAAATCAACGACCACTTTTTTGCAAATTTTAAAATCACACAATTCCTTACTGTGGCCATGGTAATTTTAAAGCGTACCTCAACAGAGAGAGATTTTATCTGTGCCCTCGCAGACTTTGTGATTGCAATGTTGGTGGTGAACAAAGTGTTGAACATCTTATACTTTTTTATTCAAAATTTAGAAAAGAAAGAAAATGCCTGTTAAATTGCATGCCCTTAAAATCAACCTAAGTTTTTTTTCCACCTAGTTTCAAGTAAAAATCCATTCATATTATTTTGTATCTTCATTGATTTGATTTTGTAATTTTTTTTTCATTGCTCTCATTTTATAACTTCATTGTTTTGGTTTTGTTACTTAATTGTTTAATTTTGTAATGTACTTGTTTGTAATTGTAACTTATTTGTTTTTATTATTTTTTTCACTTGTTTTGTAATTTTTGTTTTGTTATTTTCCCTTTATTTTACTGGCCTTATTTTGCTTGTTTTACTTACTTATGTAAGTCCTGTGTGTTATTTGCGGTGCACAGGAATTATTTTATCTGTCTTCAATAAAAAAATCACTATAAGTTGTGTAAAAGCTACCAAATTATTTCGAAAAATACATGCTTACCATGAAACAAATCTTAATCATTCGGCTAAATCTACTAACAGACACCCATTGCACCCAACTGATTATAATAATTCGTTCATAAAATGGTAAACTTTTCAAGGGAAAAAAAGACATTAAATCTTTACGAAAAGACATTTATATACGATAATGATGGATTGGAATAGATAAATATACTCGTAGTTTAAAAAAATTTCAGCATGAACCAATAATTATGATTTCAATTTACAATTGTTATGTTTCTCTACTACTAGTGGAAAAGCAATTGCTACGAGGCAAAAAAAAAATCACTACAATTTTATTTTAAATCCATCTGTGATTTTATATTGTTCTAATGAAGGCTAATGCATTCTTACTTATGTACAATAATTAAAAATAAATAATGTTTTTTTTTAAAATATTTTTGTTTACACACGCACATACATCCTCCACACTCCCAAGTCAAAGTTTTTGCCATCAGATTTTAGACCTTCACTACTTGCAAGACTGCCTAAGATTTTTATTACCATTTTTTAGGTTCTTTGTAGCTTTAAGACATTTTCACTCGAAACCTAAGGTCAAAATTTTAGTAAAATCTCCATAAATTTGTAAAAATAAATACATATCGTCTAATTGGCTGCTAGAACAGATTGCACTTCATTGGTTGCTAGAAATGTCTTCTGACATTTCTCCTGTTTTCCCAGAATTCCTGTCTGACGAACTTAATATTCTAACTTAGTATTGGTTGTGTTGTCAGGGTAAAAAGTGTATTTTTGATAGTAATCATATGCTTCACATTACTTTGCTCTCAATGCACTAAAGTTCTAAGCATTTCGTGAGTCGAAAAGGTTTGAAAACCACTGGATTAAGCCAATCGTGTAAGCCAGTGATTCCCAAAGTGGTCTGTATCAACCTCTAGGGGTCTATGACAACCTGCAAGGGTCCACGTCAGCGGAAAAACAATTTAGGGGTCCATGAGGTGTAACGGGAGTCTACGATAGTGTCTCTCATTAAACCAGATCATGACTTTAATTTTAAAAGAAAATTTAATCAAATGGAGATCAGATTTTACCTATATTTAACAGATTTATTTACTAAATTTAATGAGGTTAATTTGCAGTTACAAGGTGACAGCATACATTTTATTAAGACAAGGACTCTCATTTCAGCTTTTCTTGCCAGAATTAAGCTAAAGGAATATAACATTACGAATAAAGTAGCGAATTTTCTCAGTTTGCCACAGAGAATCTGCCAGGAAAATGACGTTTTAACTTACATTCAACATTTAAATGCCCTTTATTCAGAATTTGAAACTAAACTTGAGAAAATTTTGATTAGCACACCTTCTCAATTACCACAGTTGGCAAATAAATTCATATGGTCACATTAAAAAAAGCAAAACGAATGTCATATTACGAGAGTAAGCGATCGGAATAGGCTGTAACGGAGATTTTAAAGTAAAGTTTAGAAACGAATGTCAGCAATTTTGGCTTTAAAAAGACATACTAAAAGACATACCACGAATTATGGAGTTTTTAATAGCTTTTCTTTTCCTAGTGAGAAGGATTTTCAGTTCGGTTGCCAATCTCCAAAATAAAAAAGGAAAGAAAGAAAAGGACTACACACTACTAATCGATGAGATTTAGTGTTTACAAATATTGAAAATTTGTTAACGAAGCCCCAAATTTATCCCTCCTATTATAAACATTTGTTTGTTGATTAGTTATTTTATGTAATTAAATTAAAATTTAATTAACATGTGTTTCCTAAGTTTTAAACCCTATACTTCACTACAAATAGAAATTTAATCTTTTAAAGTAAATAGCTCAATACCAGGCATTTTGGCAAAAAGGCATTTTAGTAGATAAATTTGCAAAAATTCAATATAACAAATAATTTTTTTTTGTATTATATATCGAAGGGGAAGGGAGCGATATTTATACTACATAATGGCTAAGAGCACTTATTTTTTTCGAATAATATGTACTCATAATTAGCATAAATGTAGAAAAATAGTGCTTCTTGAAATTCATATGAAAAATTTTACTTGCATATTATTCCTCATTTAATAAATTTGTTGATATTTTAGTATATTCTAATTGAGTATCTTACAGAAGATACATTTTTTTTATTTACAAAAGGGGAAAGTAATATTTCTTCTTTTGTATGATCTGTTTTTTTTTTTAAAGAAGAAAACAAGACAGGTGAATTTTAAGATAATTGTGTTTTGTTCGATGTGTCTGGTCGTTTTCCGTACAACCTTCGTGTGGTGAAATTTCATGTCAAATGATTGGCCATCCAGAACAGAAATATATTTTTCTCTCAATTCCCACGAGCTTCCATTCACCCTAACATTATTGAAAAGAATTGTGAATATACGACTTCTGCTTCTGTTGTTGTTTTTTTATCATTTGATTTGAAAGTTTGGCGGTTAAATTTTCTAATAAAAAATGTTTTAGCTATTACTTTCAATTTGTTCAAAGAATTTCTATTTTGTTTGGCAATATTTTATTATGATTATTATTACTTTATTTAAAAATGCCTCAAATTCGTACACAATGTCACTTTTCTAACAAAAGAATTCCACGGAAATATTTTTAATGATTACTAAGAAATTAAACTAAGTAATATGTTTCTCAACGGTTTTTTTTATTGAAAGTGTATTGAGCTGAAATGTTTAAACTGTAAGAAGAGATTTTAATCTATTTTTAAGGGAATATAAGGATTCTAACTTTAAAACACACACAAGTAATATAAAAAAAAATTTTGAGTCAATTCCTACTTAGTTCAACAAAGAAAATTTTTATTTTAGTTACTTTTCATTAAATAATTACTATAAATATAAATATGTATATATATATGACAGAATCACAATATTAAATGGAAAAATAGAATGCAATTTTCCCTTTTCCTTTCTATATATGGTGCTGGACTATTATTTTTGTTTGTTACTACTTATTCATTAATTAAATTTAATTAATAAATTAGCATTTGAAAAACCTTGTATTAACATCAAGTGTCATTCACTACAAGTTTTAAAACATTGAAATTGTGTGTGTGTGTGTGTGTGTGTGTGTGTGTGACCCCGGTTCTCAAAATTACAAGGTCTGTCGCCAATTGCTCTCGTGTTAGTTTAACCGCCACATTAACCATTAACTGAACCGACGGTCAAAGGAATAAAACAAGTTTTTCGCTGTAAGTTTGTTTCGCTGGCGCAAATCCAGTTAGAAAGCTTGGTTAGATTTAAAGAGAACTTTGAATTCTCTTCTTGTTGTTGGATGTTTGTTGTAAGATTAATTAATTTATTACTACATGAGTTTTTTTTAAAGCATTGTTAAATTCTCTGTTAGGTAAATATTTTAAAATCATAATGATTTGGATCTTACATTACTACATACAAGTATATAGTGTATATATATAACAACTTAATTTAATATTAATTTAAAATTCTAATTACATATGTTTTTTTCACTTAAGCATAAATGTGAATACCTTATTTCAAACCGCAAAATCTCATTCCACTTTGCATTAAAAGGATTAAAATCAGTATTTTGACAGATTTATTGGAGATTCCTCGTTAAACGAATTATACCTTGATTTTTTGGCAGATTTATTTGCGATTCCTAAAAAAAGAAAATCTGAACAACTTCATATGTGCCTTACTGAACGATGGAAACCATTCCCTAAAACGACTTTTCTAAATTCTAAAATTAACTAATATTTGCCTTCACTTGAATACGTGATAATGTTTTTTCCCTAGCATTTCCCCCTGTTTTTCCTTATTTTTGAATTTGGGAAGGAAAAATTCTCGCAATTAGTTGTTAAGCATTTGAGCGGAGAGAATGTTCTATTTTCCCTTCTGGAGTTAAAATCGATTAAATAAAGGATGATTTGATTTATATTCAGAATTTTTAGTATACACAACTACAGCCTTTCAATTAGCCAAATGAATACATTATAGAGTAAACTTGGCAAATATGGGCACCAAAACATACAATTGAAATATACTACTCTAAAACACTTTCCTTTTTTTTCGAAATTAAAATATTTCAAACTTTAGAGCATAGGTTTCTAAACTATGACCGTTTGAAGGACACATTGCAATAAAAAAGAATTTTCTGGGCCACACATACAATAGTTTTTCAACAAGTTGAAATAAAAATTAACTCTATATCGTTTTATTAAAATAAATTAACTTCTTTTTAATATAACTTTTTTTATAAAATTTAAATTAGATATGTATAGGTACAGAGAGTTATTTTAAATTTGTAAAAGTAAATAAAAAAATCTGTAAAAATTGTTTTAAATTTGTATTTTTATTTCAGAATAAATGTCAACGAATCGATTATATATGAAAAATATTGCAAATATTAATTTTTTTAATAAAAATGTACAAATTCAAATACAGTCGACTCTCGATAATTCGAAGTTGAAGGGACCTATGAAAAACTTCGAATTATCAAGAGTTTGAATTATCAGAAGGTAGGAAAAATCTCCCTAAATATATTAAGAGGAAATTTTTTTCTAACACATTTAAATTTGAAACTATGTAATAAAGCAACAATTGCACATATGCATAAAATTATTTTAAAGAAATTTTAAAAAGTACATATTATACAGTATACATATTACACAGAAGTTAAAAGTCCTGTATTATAAGAATACATTTATATATTAAAAACAACTATTAAAAGAATATATATTGTACTTAATATTTTTTTTGACGAAAAAATCTGTTATCCCTTTTTGTTTTATGGCATCAATCTAATTTTGTCAACAGATTTTTCTAGAATAAAATGTCCTCATCAACATTATTTTCAAGGAAAAAGTTGCACAGTTTCTTTAGTGACACAAAGAGACTACGTTATAGGGGAGACAAGCAAAAACAATGTAACACAAAATATGTAAGGTCCAACCTCTGTTTGATAAAGGACCTTACATGAAAGTGAATGTTTGAATTGTCGAGAGTTATATAAGATCATTTTGAAATATCGCGCATTCTATTTCAGCCGGAAATATATTTTACTTCGAAATATTGAGTGTACCAAAACGTATTGTTTTAGTTCAAAATATCAAGAGTTTTTCTAGGGGCTGAGCCTATGCTTCGATTTAGCGAGAGGTTCGTATTATCGAAGGTTTTAATTATCGAGAGTCGACTGTATTTTCATAATTTGGGGTTAAGCCGCATTTTAAAGTCTCTTGAGCCGCCCTTTGGAAAAGCATGCTTTAAAGTATGGTCTTTCTAATAATATAGGAACAAACCTCTAACTCTTGTTGCTGTGTGTATAAAGAAGCTTCAAAACAAATTTTGTAACTGTCCATATTTGACTAAAACTTAGGTAATACGGGCACAATTGCTGGAAACATAGGCAGGTTGCCATTATTAAATAGATAAGATAAACAACCATCTCTAAATTTGTCCTTTCGACATGGGAATGCAATATGACACAAATTACATGTTTGACAAATGATAAGAAGTAAATTTAAACCTTCGTTATTGAAGAAATTGTGCCATAAAAAATTTCCAAGTTTGTATCTATAAATTAAAAATAATTAAACGGTGAAAGTCAGATAAATTATTAAATTAACACAAATTATTACAAACTTAACGAAAAACAACATTTAATTAGGCCCTTATATCATTCGCTGCGCTCATTACAATAGAAAGAGTCTCTAACGACACATTCCTCATGGAACAAGAGCCACAATAATACACCCAATTTTCGTCATAATAGTTAGCACCGCAAACAGTACAAATATAGGATGCATTCTGTTTACTGGTACTTGCTGTTGCTCTACGTTTTGTCTATGTTCTACGACCTCCTTTGGCAACTCACTTCTTCATAGAAGCCAGACCTTCTGCACTTGGTCAGATATCTAGCAACGTTCTTACGTCTCCCGCGTTTTCCGCAGGTTGTTTTCAGCTTTCGAATTGGACTCAGCTCTTCCAAAAATGATGCTGCTGACTGCGAGAATTCAGTAGTGACAATAGATGATCTATGTGCTGCTGTAATTTGGTCTAAGTTATTATAAAGAAGAGGTTTGTGGAAGGAAGATGAAAATTCAAAGGACGTGTAGGACGAGAGGATGGTCCAGGAGTAGGGTTGGAAAGCATTACTTCGTCAAATTTCAGTACTGCCATATTTGCCCTAGTGACATTATTTAATAGTTGGCATTACCGCTGCGAAAGGAGAAAGTACGAAACCACATACTATACTGAAATTAGATTACGGTCATTTATATGTTTAGTGTAAATATAATCAATTTTCCGTGTTAAATCTTAAATAAGATAACTAGAATACAACTCAATTTGAAGAATTAGGTAGTTGTACACTTGGTAAAAATGGTCTATTTGCACTTCTGTTTGAACCGCACAACAACACAAACAAATCACATAGTCGTAACGGTGCTTGAGTATTGGCAACGCCGCAATACGAATGCCCCAACTCAAATCCAATAAGAGATATTTGCTTAAATGCGCCCATATTGCCAAGTTTACTCTATGTATGTAAGTATATACACTGGTGTCCAAAAGTTAAGCATAAATCATAAAATGCGAAAAACATGGAGTAAATATTCGCCAAATTACTCCAAATTTCTTGCGGATATTAATTGGGTGAAGAAGAAACATTGGGTTTATGCAAAACTTTTCAGTCGACTACATCCTGCGCGAAACACCGGCGCATGTCGGAACGCGGAGAAACCGATTCACGCAGCATAGGCAGTTCAGACAAGTTTCGTGCAACTGCTGTGCAAAGGAACGTTGTTAACCATCAAACAAGGTGAATGATGGCACAAAGACGCCAATTGGACATGTTTACAAAAGGAAGAATTGTTGCAATGCTAGAATTCTCACGATCACAAACCGAAGTGTCTCGAATTCTGAATGCGGACCAGTCTGTGATCAAAAGACTGGCAGAAGTTTCAAAGAATGGGAGATGTTACCTGACAACCAGTATCAGGTCGACCAAGAGTCACAACAACTCGCCAAGATAGATATCTGGTAATAAGTGCGAGACGTCAGAGGGGCAGTACTGCCAGAGCACTAGGTTCGGCGCTCACAGTCACCACAGGAATACAAATTTCGAGACAAACTGCTTACAGGAGACTCAATCATGCTGGCCTGTATGCCAGAAGACCAGCAGTTTGCATTCCCCTCACGTCTGCGCATAAGCGCCATGTCATCAAGTGGTGCTGATTGATAACTTCCTTGGAACGGAAAACATCCAGCGCATGTCGTGGCCTGCAAACTCCCCTGATTTAAATCCTATAGAGCATGTATGAGATATGCTCGGGAGACAAATGGCAGCCCTTTCGTACCCATCAAGATCCGTTACAGAACTGAAGAGAGCTCTCCAAGAAGCTTGGAACTGTTTGAGCCCACAACTCATTCATCATCTCATAGAAAGTATGGTAAATCGCTGTGCAGCGTGCCTGGCTGTCAGAGGTGACCACACGCCTTATTAAACTGCAGCATCAGTATTTTATTTAATGTTTCCTTTCATTTTTTCTTTAAAGTGTGAATCCTTGCTATGCTCAGTTTTCTTTCAAACTGCTACTTTGCATAATAAAATTAATTATTATCATTCTTTTGATTTACTTCCTTATTTTAAAACCATTTTACACTCGTATATCACGTTTCCCGCCATTCGGATTGTGTGTGTGTGTGTGTGTGGTGTGTGTGTGTGTGTGTGTGTGTGTGTGTGTGTGTGTGTGTGTGTGTGTGTGTGTGTGTAAATATATACGAGGGTGAGTCTCAAAATAAGTTTCCCCTGTCGATTGTAGTCAGAGTTGTAAATGAAAGTCAAAACATAGAATGAGACATTAAAGATGAGACATAACTTTATTTTTCCACATAAGTACCAAGTACATTTGTCATATTGTCATACCGCCTGATAAGCTTCAAAGGCCCCTCCAGGAAAAACTCAGAGCTTTGCACATGGAAGGAGCGCTTTTTTTCGCTTTGACTTTTTGGAGGTTGGAACCAAGGTGTCACAGTACCTACGTGGAACTGTGACACCCTGTCGGAATTGAAAGAGGTGATTCGGAATCGAAAAAAGTGGCCTGGGTTTCTCAGACCTAGTGTTCTGTTGATGGCAATGCCAGACCACACTCGGCGATGGCAACACAAAACTCTTGATTGGAAGCGCCTACACCCTCCACCATACAGTCCTGTTCTCTTACCAAATGACATTCATCTGTTTCTGAATTTGAAGAAGAATCTCGAATGAAGACGCTTCGGAAGCAATGCTGAAGTCAAACAAGCCATTAAACGCTTATTCTTTATGCAAAGTCCTGAGTTTTTTCTGGAGGGATTTTTGATGCTTAGCAAGTGGTATGACAAATATTTCAATGTACAAGGTACTTACGTGGAAAAATAAAGTTATGTCTTATCTTTAATGTCTCATTCAATGTTTTAACTTTCATGCGCAACTCTGACACCACTTTCGGCAGGGGAAACTTATTTTCCAACTGACCCTCGTATAATCATACTGTTATATATATATATATATATACATATAAGTCAGGATATTTCATTTATAACCTGAGCAAAATTCTATTTCCCATCTAACATTTTTTTTCCCCCAGTCGTACATATTCAAGTATTTTTAAAAATAGTTTATACTTTATCTGAAAAGATCATCCAAACATTAGATTCCAATTCCAGCTGATTAATTTTTATGGTCTTCGCCCGAACTTTCCTACTCCTCACTCTCCAATCGAAAAACCTAAGCCAAAAGATGATGATTTAACAGTAATGGAAATAAATATATAATCTAATTAAAAATAGGCACAGTTGGCGCTGGTTTGTCTCTCTGTGAAGATGTACTGGACGACTGTCTTAATAAAAAAACTGTTTTACCGAAAAGTTCCCCATGCATACTGCGAATCATCACATATATACAATGGCGCATACAAGGGAAAGGGAAGCACGGGTCCGGAACTCCCCATAAATCTTGTTTTTTTTTTAATTGATTATAATCCTATGTATATAGTACGTAAAATTGAATTTAATATTTGAAATTTATACTTTATTTTATTAATTAATGCTAATTATTTATTCAATAATTTATTTTTTACTTTTTTTTGTTTCCGACAATCGACGAAATCAAAAGAATATGTTTTGCGGCGTATTGGGGTATGATACGAAAATGGTGGACTGTCGACCTTGGGCACCCCTCCGCCTTGAAAATTTCCTGTATGCACCACTGCATATATACATATATATATATATATACTTACACTCACATAAACTTACACGTTTCAAACATACTTGTATTTTCTTATTCTCTCAATGCTTATTAAATCAATGTTTTCCATTCGGATAAAGAAGAATGTTTCTTAAGGATCTTTTTCTGAAACACAGCTTAAGACTACAGTATGCAAGTGATAGTAAATTTTTTTGAATTAATTATAGCGTGAGAAAGAATTTTTGTATGAAAACTTTGAAATGTAAACTACCAATTAACGAATCCATCTTACTGTTAAACATTGCATTTTAGATGTAACTACCCGTATGACGATAAATATTTTCGGTAATAAATAACTATAATTCTCCTCTAGTAGACATGAACTATCTTGTAAATGTGCAAATAATAATGCAAGATTACAGATATACAAGCCCATTTGAAGTCATTCGGAAAATGTATCTACTAACTAGATGACGATGAGTGCATGAATAAAACTTGCCAGAGGCAATTCTGATAGCAATTGTTTCGTTATCAGTTAATAACGTCGGTAAATCATGTCACCAATTTAAATGCTAATTTGACAAATCATGGAGTATAGTTAAAATCTGTTATATCTGTCCTTCGAGGTCGCAACAAGTTGCGAAATAGTTGAGTATAATGTAAGTATTGAGCATTATTTTTTGAAGAGTTTTTCTCAAGGAACACCTTTTCATCTACAAAAATGTTTCAACATTAATACCAACTCGTGTTGTTTTATCACATGTCTTTGTTTATTAGGTAGTATCATTAAAGTTTGAATATATTATATTAATGTATGATGTCGGTGTTTCAACTTGTGTTGAATTACTAGTACATTATATGGGATGTAAAATGCAGACCTTATTGCACCTAAGAAAAAAATAGAAGAAAAATGAAATTATTCAAATGAGCAGCGTAACAAAAAATGTATAATTCTCTTTGCGCTAGTCAAATCAATATTTAACCTCTTAAGGTAACCGACTACTTGCGACAACCTTTTTTTAAATAGAGGTATGGGGATTTTTTTGTGGTTTTTAGATTTGTTTAGTGCATTTTAAGAAAAAATGCTGAAATTAAGAAGATAAAAAGAATCACTATTACTAAAATGAGAAAAAATTGGTAAAAATTTGCAAAAAATAACAAAAACGGGGCCCATTTGGTACCAAAGGTTTATGAACAAATTTTCAATTTTTTATTGTGATGTGTTGCTATGTTATTCATTTTTGAAATGACCTTAAGGATAAGAGATATTTTAATTTTTTTACAAAAACTAGAGCACTTTATCTTAGTTATTATATGAAATTGTTTAAAATACTAGCGATTATATTAACATAAGGGACTGTAAATTTTGTAAGAAAACAGTGATTGATAAATCTGAAGGTTAAAACACTTCTACTATGAAACAGAATATACACAAAAAATTTCAGTTAATTATTTTCAAAAATTCTTTAGCAATCGCTGTCCCCTGTTTGAGCATTTTCAAAAAAAAAAAAAAAAACATTTTTCGAGTAAAACGCGTTTTAGAGTATGACATCTTGCTTAAAGTAATGGCATCTGCTTTTGCTAAAACACTTGTAGTGTTTGTTCTAGTGAACGGAAAATAATAAACTTGGTATTTTTATAAAGCTAATAAGATGGTCTATAAAATAAAATTATAAAAAATTATCAATTTTTGCCAAAGTTCACAATTTTAGGGTTGTCGGATACTTTAAGCAGAACAAAGAATTTTAAAAAAGATTACCTAAAATTTCAGTTGTTATTGCTGAACCTTGTTATGAATATAGATTATATTATTTATATTGGGGGGAATATTATATTTTCTATTAATATTAAATTATGATTATAGACAAATTAATATGAATTTGTATACGTATTGTATAGATACATAACTATTTTTGGGCTTTTAAGTTAAGGAGTTAGTATTAGTAGAATTATAGAAAAGGGTTAAAGTAGTATTAAAAGAAGAAATTTTCTTTCAAAAAGATTCCGATTTAGATCTTATTACTTTATACAAGACAAAAACAACCATAAGGCTTTTATGATACCCTTGCTCCAATTGAAGAATCTGTAATTTATCTGAGGCATATCTGATTCAGGTAAGTTTGCAAAGAGACCTTTAAAAATAAAACACATTCATCCAGAATGTGCTATGATGTAATATGTAAACAGAGTTACCGACTTTGTACATTTTACTCTACTTCATCTGCTCAGTTATTTTATTGTGTGAATGTGTGGATTATATTTTAATACTAAATCGTGTTTTATCATTGATTTCAGTTGGTATCAAAAGAGATTATCGTATATAATTAAAATGTCCTAATTTCATAAAAATAAACGAGCATGGCTACACGATTGTTACCTTTATTTTCGAATTATTACAACAAAATGGTGAACTATGGTGAAAATAATTCAAGGAATTCATCTCTTCTGTCAAATGACAAAATTTGTCAGTGCCATAATATTGTATATTGCTTAATGGCATATTTATAGAAATAATTGAGGAAATAACAAAATAATTAAAGAAATGCAAGAATATTAAAGATTCTAATAATATCTTAACGATACGCACGCATAATACAAAACACATGCAAAGTGACAAAAAACAATTTCAACATATTTTGAAACAATAAAAAAAGCATTGAAATTTATATTCCTTAAAATTTTCATCAAAGCTTATACCTGGTTTTTCTTTAAATTTAGCAACATTTTTTTATGGGGAGTGGTTTTATTTTCCAAAGGAATTGCCCAGATTTCCTATGGGAATTTCTAAAAAGACCTTGAGGAAAAATAAATTAAAAAGGTGACAATAAGAGAATACCCTGATATTTATTCTGAACGGAAGATTTTTGAACATTGACTGATTATAATAAGTTTTCGGTTAATAAAATATTAACGAAATATTTTGAGTTACCCAAATTAAGTTCACTTTCAATAGTTCTTATTTTATCAGTTAATATTTAATAAAATATAAAGCAATGTGGTTATAAAAAATATTTTTTAAACGTCATTTTTCTCAAAATATTTTATTCAGTTCTAATACAACATATTAATTGCTCAAATTAAGTTAATATTCAGAAACTGGTTTATTATTTTTTTTTATAAGTTCGTATTACTTTTTTCGGTCATTTTTACAGTTTGCCATTACTTCAACTTAAATTTTTTGAAAAATGTGAGTGTGTCATTCTCTCCGTCAAAGAGAAAGGCAAAAAAAGATATTTAAATCAAATTCTTTTTTACTAAAAAAATGTGAAAGAACTTATAATAGATTAAATTATTCTTGAGATTCTCACTGCGATCCGAAAAATATCCTAACCTGTTCAGAAAATGGATTGCACTGCCATCTATTGGCAATTATTAAACCTCTGGACACTTATAGCGAGGTTATTTTGAACTTGGATAGATGGCAGCACTAGACAAAATGTCCATCAAAATTTTTAACTTATGTCTAAGGAAATGCCTTTTCAGAATAATTTTAGTTGCTGTAAGGCTGCAATAACTCTTACGTCAACTTATGCTTCCTGTTATTAATGAAAATTATGAGCCATGATATCAATAAGTATGTCTCAAATGAGCAAAAATGTATATCATTCCATACCTAGTTAATAAGAAATAAGTCTTTTATAAGAAAATGATACCTTAATTACCGATTTCCCAGAAAAGTGAAATAGAGAATATCAATACAATTTTTTAAATTCATTCTCAAATTTAAACTCCACGTCTAGAATTTTTTAAATTTCTAGGTACTTGCAAGTCATTAATTAGAATTAGTTATAGGCATACATATGTGTGAAGTAATTAATATGAAAGTATGATAAACATGGTTCTTCTCTGCTTAAAATTGAAGCATTTTTCTTTCTCTTTATTCAGTTTTGATTTAAAAAGCATGTTTAAATCATGCTTTATTTGTCTAATTATATGAATAAAACAGAACTTTATTTTTTCATCATTTTGTACAAAAACAACTTCTTCTCATAAATTTATCTATAAATAGAGAATAAAATCTAGTACTTAACAATCAGTGTAAATAAAAAGCAATAATCTCTAAGTAAATAATAACATCTAAAAGTAAAACTCAATATCTAATATATTTTTTAAAAATGAACTAGCATTTGTGTACTTCAAAAATATAGTTCCTATAAACAAAAACTGTATTTTTATAAAATGTAGTCAGGAAAAAAAAAATGATTACGTTATCCATAAAGAGGTAAAAATCGAAAATTTCTTTTTTTATTTTTATTTTACTGTAAAATTAAATTATACACACGAATGAATAGCTCATCTCACCCATTAAGTAATTACTTCCTTGAAGCAGTAATATAAATTTATTATAATAATAAAACTCTTATCTGATTATAAATTTTAGGATATATTTATTTGTTTTAATTAAATTTAATCACTTACTAACATTTCTTAAAGTTAATAACATCCCATAGAATTCTAAGAAAAATTTTCTAAAACGAAAATCCTTATCAGATCACTCTTTTTATGTCAACCACAGAACACATGCAAAAAAATAATAATAATAATAATAATAATAAAATATGAATCAATAGTTTGAATATACAAATGAATGAACTACGTTTTAATTAATCTTTTATGTAATAAATTGTGCAATTCTGAGTAAAGAATTTTTTTTCCATGTATTCTTTATTTGTTTGTCAGCCACCAGTTAATCACCAGTAAATTGATATTAATTTGTCACTTTTGAAAATAGAAAATGTAAATAAACACAGATATATTTTGATGATACCTTTGTAGAAAAGTATTCAAAAACAGACAAATCGTTCAAAGAATTTAGTCTTTGAGTAAAGTTACTGTATACCTTTATTTTACAAAAAAAAAAAGGGGGGGGAATAATTCATGGTTACACATAGTAAAGATAATATTTCCTAATGATGTATAGCTCTATAATTCAACTAATCTCTATTATGTTAAGATTTATGTTAAGAGCAACATAATCTTAAGATGGAAATGAACTATTCATGTAGAAAGTTTAATTTAAAACGATTTTTTCCATTGTTTAAGAATAAAATAAAAATTGTATAAGAGTTACTTTGGTTGTCACTAATGAAAAAAAGACTTTCTAATTTTTTTGCATGGATTTAATGGGTTTCAAACACAAAAATTTTTGATAAACAGAAATAGTATCTTCGGATTATTTTTTTTAAAAAAACAACAAATTGTTTCAAAATTACAAGAGAAATTGTAAAAAAGTACTTTAACTTCTCGCTAGATGGCAGCACATGATTGTTATGTCTGAAAAGGGAACTCACAAAAAATGAAATTCCATTCTCTACACAATTTAATACAAAAAAAAGTGCTCGATTATAAAAACAAATTCAATTCATTTTTAGACATATCCTGTTTTTAACATTGATTCCTCAAAAAAAAAAAGGGGGGGGGCTGTTACTTGCGTGAACAGGCAACTATCCAGCTAAACTGAGGGGGGGGGGGGAATGAGAGATAAGTCCTTTTTTTTTCTTTAATTTACCTGATCATAAAAAAGAAACATGAGACAGACCTTGATCCTAATGCGGATTTTCTGAAAAATTAAGTAGAAGAAAAAAATACCTCTAGAGCTGCTCAGTGTTTTGATCCCGCTCATTGTATAATCTTTTAATAAGAGAAAAAAAAACATTTTTTTCTAAATTGGAAGATTTTCTAAAGGTTGCGAATGATTCTATTTACTCATCTTCTCACAATAAAGTGAGAAAATATGCATATTTTACATGAATACTCGTAATCCTTCAAATTGTTACAAACCAAAAAAAGGATACTAAGGGAAAAACAAATACTCGTTGAAAATGCACGCTCTGTTTTCAAAGTTTAAAATCTGGGCACAAATAAAAGAATACAGAACTAAAATAGGTTGACTGATTTGTGGTAAATGGCCTCATTCTTTTAAATGTAGAAGTCTTAAAGTAAAACCTATTCTTTCAATGGGAAGAGGAGTGGTGGAAAAAAGAGTAACTTCAGTGCAACAAGATCAGATACTTGATAATTTATTGACAAATCCTCATGTTGTGCTGCAAACATCAACTGTTACTTTAAAAGGTTGTGGAAATTCATTTACCTTGGTTTGGCTTCCTATATTGACAGTTACGAGCTACTCTAAGAAATACAGAATACCACAGTAAATAAACTGAAAACTGAAGGTTATCAATGATGATTTTATAAAAATATGATTAGCTAAGCAATCTAGAAATTCAAAAAAAAATTAGGGAAAATCTGAAGCATAAAATTAGAAATGAATATTTACCTTTACTGGTTCATCGAGGATGTAAAAAGAATGACTAACTGAGAATCACTGACGAACACGAACTTCTTCATTGGATAGGGACGGGGGAAGGGTATATTCTAAAAAAAACAATGATGAAAGAACCAAGGCGTAATCTCTACATTAAAAAAAAATTTAAAATATGTTGATCAATATATGGGAGGAGTCTGAATCACCGAACCCACCCTTGTATACGTCACTGCTAAGATTAGGTTTCACAGCAATGATTCAATTAAACTGATTGACTCGTGTTGGAAATATATCCTAGAAGAGAACGAATCTCAAGAGTTAAAGCCTTATCACACGTACGCATAAGGATAAATTTTTCGTCCAATTCGTGCAATTTTTACTCCGTTGCCCTAGCAACGGCTTTCGATCAACTTTTTGCCAGTGAACTGAAAAAGTTCCTCCAAACAAAAGTTGCTTGAAATTCCAGCCATTGGGGTTCTACGGCGCCTTACGTCATAAACAAGATGGCGGTAACGACGGTAGCTTCGCATCAGATATGGCGCAAAATATTTTAAACAGAATGGTGCTCCATTTCTGCTTACGCCCATCAACAAAAAAAAGCGCGAGCGAAATAAAAGAAATAATACTGGATGGTCGTTTTTGAAGCAGAAAAATTGGCGAGTTATGTTTCAATGTGGAGAAAGAGCGCGGCTGACGTCAGAGCAGGAGGTTTTATTTACGGCAACCCTTCACCCTCAGATTGAGCTAAAAGCTGGGCCAAAAAGTTGCACGAAAAATGTAGGTGTAATACGGCCTTTAGAAAACTAGAAGTATTCCGAGGTGAATGAATAGACTCTTTTCAGAAACATTTTCCTCCGGAAATATCTTCATAGACTAATGCTGAAATTGTGAGGTATGAGCTAATGGAATTGACAATACCAGTGCTTCAACTTCAAAGCGTTCCAAGCCTTTACCGATGATGACTAGAGCTATATATATATAGAAGAAATATGAAAACACCTGATCGTTTTGACTTGTGAAAGGTTTTAAAAAAGAAAATGTGGTACCATACTGGTTATAAAGCCAATTATTTTGTACTTTTTATTCATTTGTATTATTGTAAGCTAACTCATTTTCTTGTTAGCTTACTTTGGATGATGTTAACAATTTCAACATATTAATTTATAACGGACACCTATATCAGCTTTCCTATGTATATTTTAAGTTTCTATTTCTTAAAATGAGTCGAAGTCCTTTTTACCGAAGATGTTTTAGAATATATACGAGAAAGATCGAGAACGACAACGATACCCAAAGATTTGAGGTGCGATGTTAAAACGATGTAAAGTATATCCGGGCTTCTGGATATATTTACGAGTAAAATTAAATCTTATGCGATATATCCGTGTATGATTTATTTCGAGAAAGTAGTTTGTCATAGTTAAATATTCATTTTATTCATGAATTTCCAAGAGACATTTACAAATTCCATAGTCTATGGCATGTGCCTCGTTTATTTCAATATTAAAATGAAGCACAGGAAAATTCTCACCGTAAAGGAAAATAATTAATAATTCATGTGTTCTGTGAAAACACTGTCCCATTATGCATCGATATATACAAGAGGTAATTGCTAAAAATACTTTTAACATTTTATTTAGTACATAACTGCTCTCAACTGCTCTTAACTCCTCTGCACCAGCAAAGGAGATCCTAGGTTAACGACAAATGTGTAATGTCAAATTATGCAGAGTATAGTTTTCAATGAAATAATATGTATAGTTAATATAAAAAGTTTTCCCTCCAGAATTATATATCCGTAAGAGAGCCCAGGTTCCTACACAGGACGTAGTTAATAAATACGGACATAGATGGCAGCACAGAGCACACTAAAGTTAGAATTTCAATATGTGATTATTTTACAAGACACGCGCGCGGGCATTTTTAAGAGAAGGTATAATGAGCATCGTTATAATACTTATTTAATCAATATTCTTAACTTATGATATTACTGCGATAATAAAAGTTAATTTTAATACTTCTTTTCAAATGTCAATGAATAAAATTCGGTTGGCTCTGATAGATAGATCCATCTTAATTATGTATAAATGTAATTTTATCTATACGGAAAAAAGAAAATAATAAACGTTAATATTAATAAAACAATGAAATAAATGCTGTATTATTTAATATGACACATTTGTTATTTTTTACTTTAAAAGCTATTTAAATTTTGAGGTAAAATTTGTTTTTATATATAAAGGATAATATTAAACATTATTAAAAATATTTTTCATGAAAAAATTATGAAATTTAAATAAATATAAGAAACACAATATACATTTTAGCTATGTATGACGATCATATATTTACATTATCAAAACAATATCAACATTGACGAAGCTAAAACCAAAAAATTCTCTGAAGTTTAAAATTTTTTCCCTATTCTTTGTTTGTTAAAATCTTGTATACACATCCAACTCTTTTTTTTTTTAACACGGCAAATACGTTCCTAAGAAAACAGTAAAAAAAATGAACTCACGCAAAAAAAAAAAAAAAAATACATGCGACGTATGGTATATAAAATTTGGGGATAATTCCACAATTTAAAAAAAAATCGTTTAAAATGAAAAATCTCTAAATATTTTCCCAAAAAAGCCCTGCAGTAAAAATTAATAATCAAATCCATGTCACATGTTGATAAAACAAAAAAAAAACATTTTTATTTTACATTAGGAATAAAACCCCTATTCATCCCTATTTGATAACAAGCGTGCACGTTGATTACGCATTGGATCAAAAGAGCTATCATCAGTAGATGTGTTAGATATGTCTAGCGAACTGTCAATTTTGATTCAAATGAAGAATTTCGTTTGTTTTTAACGATCTCAGTTGGGTATTTTTTTTTTTATTTCAATGTCTGTTGTTACGGGCTGTTTTGGAGTTTCTCAAGTTGCTTTCATAATTAGTGGTATACAAAATAACGTAGATATTTTAATGCACGCTCTGTCAGGATCATGAGTAAGAAAATGTTGTTTCATACTCGTAGCAAATTTCAAGCACTCGCCAATTAAATCAGCTGTTAATAGTTGAACCTCACCTTCGACTTCGTTGTTATCAACTTCTTTATTATCAAAAAAACTGTGATAAATTCGATCAAATCGTCCTCATCCAAAGGGCACAAATCCCTAAATTCTTTTGAAATTCCGGTAAAAAAAAGAATTTGTTCAAAATCGTGTAAAAAAAAAAGAGTTGGGTTTATTGCGTAATGGGAAGAGCATCAATGTTTTACTTTCAACTTTTTGGAATGTACTTTTCTCAGTAGTAGCCATTAGCTGTTTTGAGGGCAGTGCTGTGATGAGAGTAATAGATGATACAGAAATGCAGATTCTCCCCTCACAAACCGATAGTTGAAGTTATATAAACTTTGGGAATTATTATATTAATTATTGAGTTGACTTAAGTCCCCTTCGCGTTTAAATATACCTAAAACTCTTCTGATTTATTATAAGCAGTAGCGCACACAGGAATTTTTCAAGGAGGTGGAGGGGTCCTTTTTCGAAAGCCCACCATTGTACCATGCACCAATACGTCGCCAAACATATTATTTTGATTTTGTCGACTTTCAGGTACAGAAAACAGTTACAAATTAATTAACATTAGTTAATAAAATTAATTATTAACCAATACTTAATTAAATTTTATGTGCTATATACATAGGATTATAATTAATCGGGGAAAAAATCAAGGACTTTGGAGGAAGGCTGAACCCGCCCCCCCCTATGTGCGCCACTGATTATAAGCCCTTATTGACAATTACTTACCTTAATACAATTTTTGGTGATTCACTATTAAAAAAAACAAGTAATATAAAAAAAAATTTTTAAGTCAATTCTTACTTAGGTCAACAAAGAAATATTTTATTTTAGTTAATTAAATTTGTTCGAAAAAACTATATTAACATCAAGTGTCCTCCACCTACAAGTTTGAAAATGTATTTGAAGCCAAGAAAAGCTTACTGGTGCCATCTGTTGAAGCTCATTCTAACTTCGTCAGAAATAAAACAGAATAAATTAAAAATTAAATTTAATTAATCAATTAATATTTTCAAAAACTGCAGGCACATCAAGTGTCATTCACTACAAGTTTTAAAAAATGTATCTGAATTGTAAGTGGGTGAATAAAAAGTATTTCATGAACGATTGAAAATTTGGGGACATTAGGGAGAGAGTGAATTAATAGTAGGGATTGAATAACAGAACAGTACATTTTAAACATTGTTAAATTCTCACGACGACATTTTATTAGGAATTTTTTTTCTAAACTCAATTCTGAGAAAAATCAATATGTATGTATATTTATATTTTATTTCATGTTATACCTAACATGTTCAACTACAGTTCTTTTCATAATTTACCCCTAGAAAATTTAGATTTTTGTTTGGCAAACTATAAAAGTACCACATTCAGTTTTTCGTGATCAAATGAAGTTGAAACTGCGTGAAGAATCGTCTCTATAATAACTTGTTTTCGTTGTTCCATTTGGTTTCTTCTGAAACATTGCAATGAATTTTTCGAAAACACAATCGAGATTTTTTTCCCTCTGAGTAAAAAAAAAATATTTCTCCAATCCTAAATACTTTGGATCAACACGTTCCTTTCATTTGAAAATCAACTATTTCTTCTTTCTCTTTGTGTGCGCGTGTTTGTCCATGTTAAACAAGGGGGAAAAGTTACTTTTAACTTATTTTAAAATGTAACAATCAGTATATTGACTTCAAACTTGAATGCAATGCTATAAACATATCATGAACTTTGAAACAGGAAATGGCATCCCGACATACCGAATACCACATGTAATGAGGCAGATTTCATACACAAATTCGCTTCCGGTAAAATAAAAAGGAGTTAACAACACTTACTCTTTTCCTTTTCTTCTCCCTCCCCCCTTTCTTTCTTGCTTTGTTTCCCCATTTAATTTTTTGTTAAATGATCATACAGATTATTTTTACAATTCATAAAATTAATATATCAATATATATTGGAAGCTATCATTATTTTTATTTTCCCTCAAAATGGTTTCCTGTTATAAAAAATTGAAATGAATTATTTATTAGCATTTTCTCTGTACAGTTCGGACCTATATTAAACGAAGTAGCTAAATCCCGAAAAATGTTCGATATATGGAAAATTCGTTATATAGAGGTTAATCTTTCAATATATATAAACCACATTAAACAAATTTTAAATTCATAAACACTATACATTAAAAAAAGTAATTATTCAAACCTTTTCGTAAATTAATAATTATTTATTTTGTCTATCTTACCCATAAAAAAATGAAGGAAAAAATGCAAGGAAAAGAAGAAAAAAGAATGTTGAGAAATATACTGTATTTTCATTAAAAAAAATATTTTAATATATTAAAATTAATGAATTTTAAGGACATTTTTTAATTTAAAGCATACAAGTAATTTTAAACATACATTGTTCTATAACTCGAAATTCTAAACATACATTATCACACGCGTCTTTAAATTTAATTACTCATAATATCTGTTAATTTTATATGAGTTTTTTTTTTTTTTTTTTGAAAAAAAAATGCTTTGCTTCATAATACGCCTCACATCTTTGCAATGCACCAAAAATCCCTTCAGGCGTATTTTTCCGTGTATTTTCTTAAATTTTTCTAACCATCCACTGCAAATTAGTCGTATACTTTGCCAATTGAAGAGCTTTCTTTATTACGAAAAGTCCAGAGATCGGAACATTTTTATCTCGCATTGTGCGTATCCACTTTAAAACTGCTTCATCTATATCTTCATAGACACGTGTTCTTAAATGTTTTGAACAATAATTCGATTAATCATAATTTTGTAACTTATCTCGAATTTTTATAGTAGTTGATAAGCTGTTTGAAGAAATACCAAATTTTAAACCAAAATCCTTTTTCTTGACGTCGTTTCCAGTTCATGAAGAATTAAGTTTTTTTGTTTGATGCTCAAGCACTTACGTTTTGACATTTTCGAGCAACTAGAAACGAAGTTACCAGTACGACTGATCAACATTACAAATGAACGGAGACTAGTTCAAGAACACGTGGGCAAGATATAACTCTACTGAGGTTGAAAGGGGATATCAAAGATGTTTCTAATGATTTGGACAACTGGGGTTATACAGATTGCACTTTTAGGATGAAACATTCAGAATTCTATTGCTCTCGGCGAGTTAGGCGCCTAATAAAACAATTTTAAGATTTATGACCACCTTAAAATGTGTTAAAAGAGAGAATAACTTGAAATGTCCAGAAATACTTTTAAAAAATAGGGAGAGAAAAAAATGGAATCACAAAAAAAAAAGTTCGTTATATAGAAAATGCACTTTGCTAATGGGAGGTTATTTTACGAAGGAAATCATGAAATGTTCTTGGTTCCAGGAAAAAGTTCGTTATATAAAAAAATTGGTAGTACAGAGGCTTGTAATATGGAGGTTTGATTGTATTTAAATCATCTAAATCAATTCCAAGTATTTTTAATGCCTGTTTTTTTTTTTGTGAGAATAAATTTTCATATAATACGTAGCTACTTTACTGAGAAATTATAAGCTCTGCTTTAGTTACATGCCCTGATAAAAAATTGCAAAAAATATAAATTTTTTTTAAAATGCTGTCTTTATAAGTGCAATTGCATTTACTACCCACAGCATAAAAATATCACTTATTTATTTTATAAATTTTGTTACACTTTTCACATATTTACAATCAGTACCCCAGTAGTTAACAATACCTATTTCAAAATTAGTAAAAAGTAAAAGAAGCACATAAAATTTCTTTATGTTCGTTGTTCAGAAACAACTGTTATAATACCAGCCTTAATGTGACCCAATAGCTAATTCCCGAAGCGTTCGGTTTAGATATGCACTTCCAATTTGAAAAATGTTTTAAAACAGGTAAAGAATGTTTTTACGTGTTTTTCGAACAAAAAACCCATTTAGAAAAAAATTACAAAAATTAATTTTTTATACGGTCTTTAGGTCCTATCATTTATATTTAGGAAAAGATGCAGTAGAGACACAAAAACAAAGTAAACACAAAAAGTTTCATTTTATTACGATAAAAACTGACCGAGTTATGGAACTTTGAAAATCATATATTTTTTCATTTTCTCGGGAATTTTCAAGAAGCTAGTAAGGGGCCGTCTCCAAAGTGAAATTAGTTGGAACTCTGCCAAGAAACTTTCGCTCTTGCGCATCGCTTTTATGTAAATCGTTTTAATTTAAAAGCATACGTTAATAATACAATAATTGAGTACTTAAGAAATAAAATTTATTCTGTGTAAGTGTAAAACATAGAAAAAATAAAATATTTTGGACGAAGAAAACATTTCAAAAGCAGTTCCAAAAAAATTGACTTCTATGCTGCGGCTTCAGTCTGATTTGCTGCGTTTTTGCTGATCATGAGGAACGTTAAAAATCTGTTGTGTTGTAGTTTGCAATTGCATACAGTCGTATTCTAATATTACGAATTCTAGTACGGGAGAACGAAATGTATACAAATAAAGAATACAGCGAAATGGTAGTGTTTTATGGGCAGTGTAATCGAAATAAGAGAGAGGCGGCAAGACTTTATTCCATTAAATTTCCTACTCGAAGACTTCCATCTTATTGTACAATTGCCCGTGCTGTTCAACGAATGTATAAAACTGGGAGGGTTGTCATAGACGTATTCCCTTGTCTCAAGCCACATATCGTGCTTTCACCATTATTTAAGTTAATTTGGTCATTTTGATATAATAAAACCCCTGATTCATGATTGGCGCATCGTTCCACATTATACTACAATTTGAACGGCAAATCCTGTATTATTTTGTTGCTATTTGTTAAAACAAGCTGTTTTAATCTTTTCGGTACAAGTTGTATTCCTTTAATTCAATTTTTATTGTTTGCCGTACAGCAATACAAATTGTTAATCTATGATGTTTACTACGATGTTTTAATATTAATATGATGTTTTTCTTTTGCTCTTTCTGTAGATAGTGAATTACTGTCCTCTAAACTCAATTTATACACGACCCCCTTTTCTGAGCAACTCAGATGCTTCAAATTTATGTAGGCATAACTCGGTCAGTTTTTATCGTAATAAAATGAAACTTTTTGTGTTAACTTTGTTTTTGGGTACTGTATCTTTTCCTAAATACAAGTGATAGAACCTTAAAGTCACATAAAAATTAAATTTTTGTAATTTTTTTTGTAAATGGGTTTTTTGGTTCGAAAAGCACGTAAAAACATTCTTTACCTTTTTAAAAACATTTTTCAAATTGGAAGTGCATATCTAAGCCGAACAGTTCGGGAATTAGCTATTGGGTCACATTACGGCTGGACACCCTGTATATTTTTCAATTCTAACTGAAACAAAACAAGGTGGAGATGATATAAATTATACATATATACAAAAAATGTACAGTATGGCCATAATTAAACTGCAAGTGTTCAAGAGGTCCTGGAGAGAAAACCACTGGGAATATTCCAGGGAAATTTAGTATCTACACGTTTCAGAACACGCGCAAGTTTAATAGGCAAAGAAAAAAATCGCTATTTTCACCCGATAGATGGCTCTGTGCCGTGTTTCAATGCATATTGACGGCATGTATGTTAATTTTAAGTCCATCGTATAAAAACAAGACCATATTGAGTAATGGTCAATCATGACTCTGAATAAGAAGGAACGCGTATTGTTAGTGGAGATATTCTAAGAAAATGGTAGCAATTATTCAGCTACTCTGAAAGACTACTTGCGTATAAAACGGTTAAGAGGTCCAATGAGTGTGTGTCAATGGATTGAAAAATAGGATTTCTAAATTTGAAGAAACAGGAGAATATTGGGCATTATTCCAGGTACAAGATGGCGGTGTCCCGTAAAACCTGACGGGACCCGGGTAGCAATTGCGATACCATTGCAGATAGCAATTGCGCCGCTATTGCTACCCTTGTTCTCCTAGTAGCAACAGCGGCGCAACAAATTAATGACGCTTTTGCCTCTTAGAATGTCATTATGCTCTGTCTATCAATTTTGGGAAGATCTATATGCCACCGGTGGGCTTTGAAATACGGTACATCGCCATCTATCGGGTGAAAATGGCAAATTTTTTTTCTTTGCATATTTGACTTGCGCATGTTCTGAAACGTGTAGATACCAAATTTCACTGGAATATTCCCAGTGGTTTTCCTTCTAACACCCCTTGAACACTTGCAGTTTGGCCACCCTGTATTTACTTATGTCATGAAAAATGAAGTAAAAATTTTGAGAAGACTTGTTATCTAAAAATACTCATTTTCAATTCTACATTAATTTATATTAAAAAATATTTTTATTGTGTAATCTTAGAAAAAAACTTAGTTTTTAATTAACATAATAAATTTCTATAAATACTTAGTTGTTATTGAAGTGAAAACTACTTTAGCGGCGTTGGGTACTTTTTGGTAGGGGAAAATCTTATGGGTTCGCGTCACCGACATGCTCTGACTGGCGCACGCGCAGTGTGCTGTTCGCCTTAGACACTTTTGGATGGGTGAAATCTGGTGCGTTCGCGTCACCGACATGCTTATAGCAGTATATCTGTAGCTATACAGCTGACGTATAGTGCTGTGTATATCTTATATTTGAAATTGAATGGATTTAGCGAAAAGTTCAATGAGTATATACTGTGTATTGGTCGTTGCGATTCCGAGAATGAGAAATACATATTAATGGATGCCGTTTATATTTCACCTGGAAAATCTATGAGACAGATACAACAATTTTTATTCAAAAATTTGATGATTTATACAAAAGAAGGTTATGAAATACTCGAAAAAAGATTTGGCGAAAAATATGATAATGTATCGATGATTTTAAGTGGAGACTTCAATATTAAATTTGCAGATGATAAAAATCTATCACTAATTGAATTTCTAAATGAAACATTTAATTTAAATATGTTTAATGATCGAAAACTCAGTACTACAAAGTATAAAACGACGATCGATGCGGTTTTTACGCGATACTCAGATAATTTTGAATCAAACATTTTCCTTTCTTACTTTAGTTACCATAAGCCTATTGTATCTTTTTTAGAACACAATGAAATGATTGAAAGTACAAGAGGTCTAAGCATTGTTGAAATGAATGATGACAATGATGCAAACAATTAAAATAATGTTACAAATCAAGTACATTGAAATTTAAGTAAATACAAATACTATCCATAAATAATATGATTGTATATTAATTGTTTTTTCAATTGAATTGCATTTATATTTTGTCATGATCTTGTACAGCCCGTAATACATTTGAATAATAAAAAACGATATAAACCTGCATTTAGTTGTTGCTCGGAGTGTCAACAGATGTGAAAACCAGATTGATATTGATAATTTTAATTCAAACATTATGAAATTTCAAATTTTAATACTAAAAGTTCTAAGTTTTCACTTCTGTCGGCAGTCTCTATAACTGCCAATTTTTTTATTCTTATATATTTCAAAATGTATCTTTTTTTTATTATTTAAGGTATTTGACTACCCTAAAATTGTGAATTTTGCCAAAAATTGACAATTTTTTTTATGATTTTCTTTTATGGGCCATCTTATTAGCTTAATAAAAATACCAAGTTTATCATTTTCCGTTCTCTAGAACAAAAACTAGAAGTGTTTTAGTGAAAGCAGATGTCATTACTTTAAGCAAGATGTCATACTTTAAAACACGTTTTACTCGAAATGTGATTTTTTGAAAATAATCAAACGGGGCCAGGGATGGCAAAAATTGTTTTGAAAACAAAAAAACTGAAATTTTTTTGTGAAAGGTCTCTATAATAGTAGAAGCGTTTTAACCTTCAGATTTATCAATCACTGTTTTATTACAAAATTTACAGTCCCTTATGTTGATATAATCACTGTTTTTTTTTTTAAGCAATTTCATATAATAACTGAGATAAAGTGCTCTAGTTTTTGTAAAAACTAAAATATCTCTTATCCTGAA
This sequence comes from Trichonephila clavata, assembly GCA_019973975.1. Classification (NCBI taxonomy): domain Eukaryota; kingdom Metazoa; phylum Arthropoda; class Arachnida; order Araneae; family Nephilidae; genus Trichonephila; species Trichonephila clavata. The sequence goes on from BMAO01021277.1 coordinate 69,937, forward strand.
GGTCATTTCAAAATCTAATAACATAGCAACTCGTCAGAATTGAAAATTTGTTTATAAACTTTTGGTACAGAATGAGCGCCGTTTATGTTATTTTTTGTAAATTTTTACCCAATTTAGTAATAATAATTTCTTTTTCTCTTCCCCAACCTCTGTGGATCCAATGGCACCGAGTCCCCAAGGAACATTTTTTCTATTTGATTTACGGAGGTGTATTTCTCTTATATTTGTATTTGTTATTCCATGTTAAATCACCTTTGCTTTGTATGTATTTTGTTCTGAATGTGTATTTAAATACAATTAAGCTAAAATTATCGAATCAAAACAATTTAAAATATAAGAAATCAATGCCACCTCCTCTCAGAGGACAGTGGTAAAATTATCGAACATTGACTGACGGTCCGCGGTGATAAAAAGTCTTGTAAGCGCTGCATTAAAATATATTCTGTGAAATGAAATTGTTCTAAGCCACTAAAAATCTTAACATAAGGATGAAAATGGAAGCCTGATTAATATAAAACATTTCATGTAAAAATGCTGGTCAACATTATTTTAGGCGTTAAAAAGATATTTTACTGAAAAAATAATGAAATAAATACTTTTACTTTCATTTTTTTAACGGATATGAGTAATGAAAGCGATCAGTAAGTTACTAAATTAATGAGTCACTTAAATTGACCTCTAGGTTCCAGACTCATCGTCTGAATATTTTAAAATCATTGAGTAATAAAATCATGTAAATTCGTCTTAAAAAAGCTAATAAAATCTACTCAACCGTTTTTGTGTTTATGACTATATAAATGAAATCTGAATTACTTTTACACACAGTATTTTTATTCGATTTCGCAATTTTTCTAACCGGAAATATTGAAATTAACTTTCACATTTTTCAATAAAAAGAAAAGAGAAAGTATTGCGTAAAAGGAAGACTAGTGTGCTTTTCCTTTTGCCAATGATAAACTCCAAATATCTTTTCAGTTGTGGAATCATTATGAAAACTATTTGTACCCCACCAATATATGTTCCAGACAATCTAACAACTGATGGAGTGTTTATTTTGATGGAACAGATCAAGTTTGATGTAGATCAAAATTTGAAACTCTCTCTTGATTTCCTGTAAGAAACAAGGGAAAATGTCATGTTTCTGCAATTGTTTCCTGTTATGTTTATCCAGTATCCAGTTTTCCAGTATGTTAGCTTATGTTTATTACGAATAATAGTTAATTGATGACTGAATTAAAATTTTCTGCTTAATGTGGTATTATTTCTTAATAAAATAATTTTCTTTATTTTTTAAATAAAACTACTGAAAAAAATGTTAATGAAACATAAACTTATTCAGTTAAAATCGCTGAAGAGACACGAAAGACTAACTGAAACTGAACACGAAACTGAAGAGACTGAAATATTTTTTCGTGTTAAAGGATATTGCAAAAATACCCATATATCAACATAATTAAGCTCATTAGAGTTTATTTTATATATATATAGATATGTATATGAAGCCCAGTGGCTGAGTGGTAGTGCATCGCGCTTCCACACCCCAGGCCCGAGATTCAAATCTCAGGCCTGTTGACTCAGCCTTTAGTTGGCCTTTGGCTGCCTCAAGGTTGACTCAGCCTTTCATTTCTTCAGTGGGTCGATAAATGAGTACTAAGCTAGCTTGGGAGCTTAACACTGGGGGTTTCACGTCCGACTGACCACCTGATTAGAACATCTGCTAATGCACCTCAGGGCCCAAGGTCGCGTATACTGGTTTTGGCACAGAAGACCTTGGCCCTCATGGGCTATTGCACCACTGAGCTAAGTAAAGTTAAGATATGCATATATTTAATAAAAATCAATGAAACAGAAACATTCACAAAAAGTTAAATGCAATACAAAATTTTTAATTTTTTTGAAAAATAATCTAATATTTTTCTGCCACTGTTTTTTTTAGCATGGAATCTTCAACAAATTGCTCAATATTGCCCATTTTGTTATTCATTAGAATGTGCGTCTAAATAACTTCGCATTCTTTTCATGACGTTCCTCATTTCAGATGATGTGGGAACCGGAGCTGCATTATTCATTTCATTTTCGTTGTCAGAATCTGCATCAATGATATTTTTTGAGCTTTGAACGAACTTCAAAATGTCTTTGTCTGCCACTATTGAGGCGAAACACTTTATCATCATCTACTGCAATGAATTCTTCCGATTATACAGAAGGACAGTCCGATCTGGCTGGTAATTTTCGTATTTTGTTCATTCCCAGAAGGCAAATTTTTTCGTGTTGAGCGATTTTCGTTTCGTGTTAAAATAAAAAAAAAATGCATGAAAATACAGAGTAGCTTGTCGTGAGCATTGTATTGTTTCGTGTTAACTGATATTTCTCCTTAAGCGTTTTCGCTTTAAACGGATTTCACTGTATTTTATATTGAAAGTTTAAATGAGTGAAAATTACTTCTGATTCATTTCTCTCTTGATTACTGCTCTTGGCAATACTTTTGCCACATGAAAGAAAACATATTGATATACTTCAATAACATAAAATTATGAAATTCTGATTTTTTTTAAAAAAAAGATGTACTTTTCCGCTTAGCCGGCGAAGGCGATAAAATTGCCGAAAATGATGCAAACAACTCCAAACGGAATATTCTCAATGATAACCTTTTACTACCACATTCTTAAAACAAGTCGTGGTCTTTTCTTATCAGTAACATTTTTATCGTAATCATCAAAAATGGTTAACAAGATATCAATCATTGGCATGGCCAAGTAATTTTAGCGCGTTTTTCACATGCTGTATTTTACAATAATGCAACTAATGAACTTTTTACTAACAGAAAATAGTACTATACTTAAAAAAAAAAAATTTTAATTTTAAAAAACATTAAAAATTTCTTTTTTAATTATTAAATTTAAATATGATTCGGCTCATCTAGGGCACAAATGCGACCAAATGCCGAAAACCCGAGGTCAATCGGTTAATTATTGGCTGAGAAAAAGGTACGACAAAATATGGAACGAAGACGTGGACGAAGACGAAATTTGCGTCCTAATAGCGCTTTTTTTTACACTACGTGAAAAACGCGCTAAAAAACCAATGAAAACAAATATTTATTGATATTTTTAGCGCGTTTTTCACGTAGTGTAAAAAAAGCGCTATTAGAACGCAAATTTCGTCTTCGTTCCATATTTTGTCGTACCTTTTTCTCAGCCAATAATTAACCGATTGACCTCGGGTTTTCGGCATTGGTCGCATTTGTGCCCTAGATGAGCCGAATCATATTTAAATTTAATAATTTAAAAATTCTTTAAAAAAAAAATTTTAATTTTAAAAAAAAATTTTTTTAAAGTATAGTACTACTTTTTGCGTGTTAGTAAGAAGTTCAATAGTTGCATTATTGTAAAATACAACATGTGAAAAACACGCTAAAATTACTTGGCCATGCCAATGATTGATATCTTGTTTTATATATTGCAGGGGTGGTCAACCTTTTTGGGAAGCGTGCCACAATCTGCTAAAAAAAAGTTATGCGTGTCACTTTCAACTTCTCTGCCAAACTAAAAAATATACAAAAGTGAAAAAAATGTTATTTATAGGCTTATTATGGGTTATTTACACCAAAAACATATTTTTAAATGCAAGTTTTATATATATGAAATGTAAAAAAAAAAGAAACATGGTATAAAAAATGAAACAAAAGTATAAACTAAAATTTTTATTGTTGATAAATCTTTACAGGATCAGTTGGTTAGCTTAGATACAAAATAAAAATAAGCAACTTGAAACATTTAATTTTAAATGATTATTAAACAGTCAGTACTTTCTTAATGCGGTTTTTGAATTTGTAGTTTTTTTTTACTAAATCATCTATATTTGGATTAATTCGGGAAGATGCTAACAAAATTAGGTGTTTTAGGAGCATATCAGATAATTTTGAGCGATATTTTGATTTAATCACGTTTATAACAGAAAACATTTCTTCAAAAACATATGTTGATCCAAACCTACAACAATATCTGACCGCTAAATCATGTAAATTTGGAATATTGCTTGGTGGCACAAATTTCCAAAATTCGATGTAATTCGGATCATTTGTGGTTAAAATAATTTCCTTATATTTGTTTTTCAGAGTAATATGGTGCTGAATAATTTCAATTTGTGCCTGAGGTGGGTAACAATTAATGTCTTGAAGAGAAATCGAAAAAAGATTAGTGAAAAGCTCAGTATTTTTTTTATCTTTAAAATCCTCAAACCTGGCACTGAAAGAATCCTGCAAAATGGATAGTAAATTTTTAAATCTATCATAGTTCGGAACATTACGAACTTTGGCAGATAATTCCTGCATGTGTGAATGGGAAATGAGCTAATTTTTTTCTCTACAAAATCCAGACAAAAAACAAAAGTTTGTTCACAAAAGAAGATATGTACCAACTAAAAAAATAAAATTTTTTCCCTGTAATCTTAAATTTAAATTTTTAAATGTTCCATTATATCGGTAAGAAAAGCTAAGCCCCACAGACAATTTTCACTCCTGAGAAGCGAGCATTCACTGGACAGTTCATCGTTTTCTTCCAGATATTCTAAGACACAATCCCTCAAACTCCAAAATCTCGAAGTGAACTGCCTTTGGAAAGCCAGCGCACACTATAATAAAGGAGTAACTCGTCATTTTCTTCCATTTCTTCAGGGAAAAGCGTACGAAACCTTCATCGATTCAGAGCACGAGCTCGTATTTTGTTGATACAGTGCACCATGGGGTTAACAACGAAAGACAAGTTTAAATCCTTGGCACAAAGAGCTTGAAGAATAATACAATGATACTTGAAAACTTTTCTTCCCAAGTAATTTTCAAGCAATGCAGCAAAATCTTTTATTGTGCCACCCATGCAAGGCGCATGGTGCAAATACTGTCTAATTTTGTCCAATTCTACTTCGTCATCTTCAATTACATTTTCAAGTTCCTTAAAAATGTCTTCACCTGCTAGTTGGCGCAAATCAAGAAGTTCTTCCACAATATCAAAATTATTGTTCATGTAACGCCAAAGATGCTTAACTGCGCATTATGTCTGTGATATCACAGCTTTCATCCAAAGTTAATGAAAAATATTTGCAATTTTGAAGTCCAGAGACAATTTGTGTTCTAACATCCTGGCCCATGTCACCTATATGACGCTTGACGGTATTTTTAGACAAAGCTATTTTATCAACCATATTTTTGGCATTTAGATCACCGACATTTTGGGCAAAAATTAAAAGGCTACTTTTTTTATTATCTCCTCTCCATCAGAATATGGGTTTTTCATGAGGGCTAACAACAAAGAAAGTTCATAAGAAGCCTTCACCATTGTTTCCATTTCGTCATTTCTCTTCTGGAACAAAGATTTTTGGCCTGCTAAAGATTTCTTTCTTTTTTATTGATAAATTCCGTTTTCAAATTTGATCCAATAGGATATTTGCAGTTGAAATCACTGTACAGTTGTTTGAAATGACGGTCCAAGTTAAATTTTTTTGGAACTGCTATACAAATTCCATATATCAAACAAATAGGCTTGGAAGCATTTTGATGTGTTCGCACGTATTGCTCTTCCCAGACAACTTAAAATCACGCGCTGCAATATCATCTTCACAATTTCTTTTCGATGCCGAAGGTTTACTCAAAAACATATTGAAAATAAAAAATTTTAAACCACTACGCTCAATGCAAAAATCTAAAAACAGTTTTAGAAAAGGAAAAAGCTTAACGTCTTGCTAAACAGAGTTTAAAATCAATTGAGTCTGAAAGCTAGAAAAAATCTGTCGATGTTACGCTACAAATTTTCTAGGCTCCGAATCCAGTGTTTTGATTAGTCATGGATGCAAGTTCTCACTCTTTCTGCTTTATAAAGCGGCTACTTTGTGTAGACAGAATTACTTCTACCGTATCAACAACTTCTCTCTTAAAATATTGCCGAATTACTTCTTGACATTACAGAAATCGTAAATAGCCAACACCTTTGGAAAAACCTTTTTATCTGACATCACGCTCTCAGCTATAAACACTAAACTTCAGAACTGCAAGGGGAAGCTGAAATTCGAATAAAAATCCCAGATTTTAAAAATTAACCGCCCCCGAGAGAGGTGACTTTTGGGGCAGATTCGACCGTCCGAGAGAATTTATTTGTTTTTAGTCTCACGTTACTCAACACTTTTCTTGGAAAGTTACAATGCTATCGATTAGTAAGTTTTGGAGCATGATCTCATTTTTGGCGCTATACTGAAGAAAAGAAAAATCTTCCTTTGCGCCTTTAAAATCTCACGCTGAAAATTTCTGTTTTTTACGTATTCTCTTCATGATAATTTTCTATTGTAATTCAATTAATTCAGTAATCTTTTCAACAGTTTTGTAATTTTTCAATAAGTCTTCACGTGCCACAGTTACGACTACCACGTGCCACAATGTGGCACGCGTGCCGCGGGTTGGCCACCCCTGTTATATTGTGTGTTGTCGTCAACAACGCCAACTTGGCGAGGTTTACACCCAGCGAAACGAAAAAGTACCCATAAGAGAATATTATTACATAAATTAGTCTTTCATTGATTGACCTCGTCAGTTTATGTTTTATTCTTTTTAAAAAAAAAAAAAATACGCTTACTCGTCTCTTAAAGGAATGTTATGAAAACCTTTCTCTAAAAGTTTTAGTCATGATGAGCTCGAAGCAGACCTTGCGGTTTTTAGTAGCATTTCCTTTTTAGCGGTTACTCTTGTCCAACACGTGTTTTGTATTACACTTGGTTTAAAACACATTTAAGACGTTTTGAACAGCTGTTGCATAATGCCCTGTAATTCTATACATTATGGTTATATTGAAATTTAATTATAAATTATGTGTTGGATATATTAAATTTCAGATATCAACGTGTATGTTGTCCAGCTTAAAAAAATTATATCTCGCGAAAATTAATATTCGTTTTTATTTTAATGCCGAGATAATTCAGAACAGGGTGAGCAGACTTTTTCAGGGTGAGGAGTACTTCTAATTTTTTCAAGTTGTTGCGGTCTACCCAGTTATTGTAACTTAATAATAAATACTAATTGTGTGCTTACTTACAAAACTAGAGAGGGAAAAAAAGCTTTTTTTTAAAACCACGTTTAAAGCAAAGTGAAATATACAAACATAATTAGCCACAAATAAAATAATATCAAGTGATACATTTATATATTATCTAACAATTCAAAATACATTCACAAATAAATCATTGTCATCTAGTTCTCGTAATTATAGACAGTTGCTTCGATTGTGAAAAACCTATTCTCCAGTCTAACTGGCATTATTCCATAAATATGTTTCTTTTAGTATACACGTTTTAGGTTTTATTAAACGCGGTTACCCCAAAAATGTCTTAAGGGTCCACTGGTTGATGGCATTTGATTTAAGGAACAAAAAAATTTTGGTACTTTTCCGTTTCGTCTGCGCAAATCTCGCCAAGCAGGCTTTATTGACGGCAACACACAATATATACATAAAAAAATTTTATAAATGTTAGTTCTCATTGGTTTATCATCATTTTTGATGTATTACGAAAAAGACGTGGCTGATAAGAAAAGATCGCGACCTGTTTTGAAAATGTGGCACTAACAGGTTACCGGCCGAAATATTCTGTTTGGCGTCGGTTGTATCATTTGTGGGACTTGATTGCTTGAGTCAGCGAAACGGAAAAATACCAAAGTTTTTAACTACAATAACAAAGGCAACACAGAATTTAAAGCAGGGGTAGCCAGCCCACGGCACGCGTGCCACAATGTGGCACGGTGGAGTTGTAACAGTAGCAGGCGAAGACTTACTGAAAAATTTTAAAAAGATGTATAAAGTTATTAATAACCACTTTTCCTAATTTTATTGACATGGAGTTGTCTCAGACAAAAGACCTCAAAATTTAGATCAAAATATGTTTGTGAATAAATATTTACTACCATGACATAATAAAATAAATATCACTCAAAACTAGTTGATATACATCTATAAATACCTAATTTTGTTAGCATCTGCAAGAGCTAATCCTAATAGGACTTGGTAAAAAAAGTTGCAAAATTCAAAAACCACATTAAGTACTGAGCATTTAATAATTACTTTGAATAAATGGTTCCAGTAACTGTTTTTATTTTATACCTAAACTAACTGATTGTGAACTTGTAAAAAGTTTATACTAACAATAAAACCTAAGTTCATACTTTGGTCTTATTAATTATATTACTTTTAAATTTCGACTACATAGACTTACATTAAAAAAATGAGCTATTTGTGTAAAAATCCCACAATAAGCCTATAAGTAGCATTTTTTCAGTTTTCCATATTTGTTTGCTGGAAAGCTGGAAGTGACCGCATAATTATTTTTTTATCAAATAGTGGCACTCTTCCGAAAACGGTTGGTCCAACCCTGATTTGAAGAATATATTTGAATTTTTTCTCCCCTCTTCAGAGTATCATTCATATCATATAAAGATAAAATTTGCTTCTTAAATTAATGTAGTTTATTAGATGGCTTATAACAAAACGTTATTTATCTAAAGGCAAACGGCAAATAGGCATGATGTTCAAAGAAAACAAATTTCATTTATAATCTTAATTACAATTATTAATTCAAACATAAAGACTCAAGTCTGAACAGCTTACAGTTGTAATCCTATGAAATAGCATTGTTTGATAACTTCTAATTTTTATAAATTACAGTTATTTTTTTAAAAATGTATAAGTTACAAAAACAGCATTTACCATAAACTAAATTGTGGAGAATGTTGTATTTAATTTAGCCGTCATATTTCCTATAGTATTCATTGAAATATGGAATATTTATAATTTTATGAATTCATATCTTCTTGTAACATTTCTAGAATTGTATCTAGAAAAGGAAAAAACATATGTATAGAAACAAAATACCGAACAGAAAACATATTTTGAACCATTAGCTTGAATATACGCCAGTAGATGGCAGCATGAAAGCGCGTTTTTTAAATAAATTGAGTAGTTTTTCTTTTGTCTTCTTTTTTTCTTTTTTTTTCTTTTTCTTTTTTCTTTTTCTTCACACGAATACATGTCGAATCCGAATTTTTACCACAGAAATGCGAACACAATACGAATTTTTACATAAGTAAAATCTTTTTCATATTATTTTAAAAAAGAAAAGTGGAAAGAAAACTCTTGCAGGTTGTTCTTGTTTAATTTTTCTAAAATTTAGTTAGATCCCTTTATTTAACAATTCTGTTTCGGAAGAAGGAGCAAACAAAAATGATATACATTCGAGAATGACAATAATTAAAAGATAAACAGTATGAAAATACAATATTAATTGTTCCTTTCTAATTTATATTCTCTAATTGAAAGAATCAAATGAAAAAGAAATAAGTAAGAAAACTAATGCAAGGGGTTTTTCTTAAGCAAATTAATTTTAATTTCTGAAAAAAAAATACTAACAGTTCTAGTATATACACATCATCATCACTAGTATATTAAATTGCTATAATTCTAACTTAATGCTAAACAATATGAAAGAACTAGCTTTTTTACCCGCGGCTTCGCTCGCGTTGATGTCTTTAAATAAATCTGACACAGTCCATTATCATTAGAAAGTAAATAAAATATGATAATTCTTTTATTGCTTGACTGGGACCATCAAAATTTGAGAATTCTAAAATTGAGCTTAGTTTTAAAAACTGAAAACATACTTTATTATAATAATTAACAACAAAAATTCAATAAATTTAACTATTAATATTTTAGAAAGTTGAAAGTATCTACGTTTAATATATAATTCCTCTTTAAAAAAGCTCAAAGCAGAATATTATTCTAAGATGATATTGTGCATTGTATTATATGTTTTTCCGTCAGTTGCAAATATGTGAAGATTTCGGGCATTGGACATACGCGAACAGGTAACATATAGTTGGCCATGGGGAGAGCATTGCTTTTCCAAATGCACCCCTGCTACCTGCAATGTTTGCCCTTGCGCTATGTTAATAGTAACAACAAAACTGAGGTCGATTGGAAATAGAGCTCGTTTGAATTGAAACGGTAAGTCAGTGGGGATAATTAAAATTCGAGGTATGATAACATTTTCTCTTTTCATGACACCTGTTAAAATAGTGGCCGCAAGTATATTGTGCATCAATTTTGAGATCCGAAACCTTGTTCAATTTCATAGTCGAGGAGCATCCTGATTTTGCCTGAGTATAACTGATACATTTAGCTTTAATTGAAGTTTATGCGAGAGCACACGCGAAAGTTCAAGCGAATTTAAAAACTCCGTGGGATATGAAGTACTTTGTTCTTTATATAAGATTGTGTTCATTGATAAATATTCCTTCATTTCCCCAGCACGTCGTTTAAATTTTCAGTGTTGATTTTATTGACAATGTCATTGTTAGTCACCAATATTGATCTTGCGCACAGCCACTGATCTCAATTTAAATTTCGTTGGAAACCCGGGTAAATTTCAGCAATAAGATCTACATCATTTTCTGCTAAATTCTCTTGAAATTAAAATATAACCTCCAACACATCTGCGTCCAAACATCCATCACCGATTTGGATTACAGGGAGAGTTTGTGAGAACTTACCAGTCAATATAAAATTATCATTTCTCCCATAATATATGTACTATCTCATAAATCCTGAAGAGTCCGATTTAACGCTTCTATAGCTTTCTTGTGAGACATCGCACTTTCATCCTACACTAAAAGCTTACATTGTCGAAGCATCCTGCCTCGAAAACTATTTTTGCTGAAATTACAGATAGGCGAATCTTCATGTGCAATATTCAACGGTAATTTTAAAACAGAATGTGAAGTACGACCGCCGGTCAGTAGTGTTGCGGTTATACCGGAAGAAGCCACAGCAACTGTTATCTTCTAGGTTTTTATTATTTTTTTTAACGGACATTAATAACACGTTTAGCAAAAACGTTTTTCCGATTCCTCCAAATGAATCGAGAAAAAAGAGTGCACCACTGCCGGGTTCTATTTTACTTAACACTTGCTGGAAAACATGACTTTGTTCTGGAGTTAATTGAGGGATTAATTATGTTACTTGATGTGACAATGCTATAAAATTGTAGTCTAATTCTCGAGCATTTTCATTATCGAAGTCATTTCCGTGACTTGTCGCAGACTAATCATTCCAAAATCATATAGTTTTTTCCCAACCATTGTGAAAGCCTTATTTTCAATTATTATTAGCGTTTCGTTGTAGATGTGTTCATTTAAAGGCATATCTGCTTGTACTTGCTGCAGTCTTCTCAAAATATCTTCCCCCATGTACTCTTTGTACTTATTCCAAAGGGTTTGAGGATTAGAAAGACCGCAAGAGATAATATAAGTACTGCGTAAAGTTCCCTAATTTTATTCGGCGATTGTCATTGTATGGCTTCCTTCATAGTAATATCTAGTATATCTTCCTAGAAATACCTCCATGTAAAATATCTAAATTCAGTATAAGTGAAAAATTTTGTACAAAATATGAATGTTGGAATTAGGTTTAAAAATTCCAAGTATTAAATATTCGATAAATCAAAACTTTTATGAAACTGTCATTTAATATTACCAGAGATCTTTCAACATCGCATAATTTGCTTAAACTTTATGTCGTTTCTCTCTTTAAAAAGTGAGAGAAAATTTGCATTAAAATTTCTGGTATTGTCGAAATAGAGAATTTCTTAGCCAACTTGGCGATATTTCTCAAAGTTTGAGTTTGACCTATTTAATAAACTTAACGTAATAAATACTTGACATTTAATAAAAAAAAACATTTAAAAAATTGCATTTTGTAAAGATATTAAATTTTACTAGTTTCAGGTATTGACAAAATGCATAAATTTGCGCCAACTTAGCAGGGAGTAAGCCCCACGGTTCTACACGCGTAGTTCCCGTTCCCGTAGGAATACAGAGATTAAATATACCCTATGTTACTTGGTGATAATGTAGCTATCCATTGTTGAAAGAATTTTTTAAATAGGTCCAGCCGTTTAAGCAATTAGCCGGAACAAACAGACAGAAAAAATTATAAAAATTGATTTTTTGACATAAGTACCGCATATACTTTTAAATGCATTTAGTAAAAAACTGTTAATTTGAAATTACAAACAGACACTTCAATTTTATTTATTTGTATAGGTAAAGTAAAACATATAGCATAATCTTAGGGTTAGAACTGAGATTGCTAGTTTAAGCATAGTTTGAAGGCAACAATCTTCCTTTTTATTTGCTCGTATTAGTGGTCTTCAAAGTTTTTCAACTCACGGAACCCCTAGAACTAGAAAGTGTTATCGTGGAGCCCCGTTCCCTACATTTACTTCGAAGAATATATCTCAAAATAATGTTTAAAGTAGATCAGCATGTTACACGCACTTTATGTGAAAGCAATTAAAAATATTGCATTTATTATTAAAATTTCTAATCTAATTTTTTAATAAAACTTACTCATCAATAGTATTAATTTGTGATTCAAATGTCACCTATCCATGCATTATATTTAGTAACTGAGACATGTGCTTTCTTTTTTTCACACGAACTGTCGAAGTCTAGGTCTATTGAGATTAAGTGCAATCGCATTACATATTCTGAGCTTTAATTTGCTTTTATACTTTGTTTTTGTAGACACTTACGTTGAGAAATATATTTCACTTAAACGCAATGTTCTGAATGCTTATAGCTGTGTGAGAAATCTAGTGTATTTTTCATGAATTTGCAACCTAAAATTTAGAAGCTGTTCTGGCTTAAATTTAGATTTTAACATCAACTCTGTTGATATGTTTTGTTCCCTTTCTTTCATTATAGGTGTTTTCCAGAAATGTAAAAAGGTGCAATTTCCATTAGAAAACTACATAGTTTTGCACAAGACGTGCTAACAAAAACGAGTATAATATTTTCTCGTAGAACCCTAGATATTAAACAATAGAATATTCACAATCTAGTAGGAAGTATTTATATAAAGATAAAACGTTTTAATATTCCTTTATTATATTGTAATAAGAGTTTAAAAAGTGTTTCAAAAAATAGTTATTATATATAAATAAAATTTTCAGTTTTAATCAATAGGAGGGGCTTTAGATACTTGTAACTATATGACGGAAGGTAAGAAAACGTGATTATACAAATTATGTTTATTATATAAATTCTGTATTCGCGAGTTTTGGGAGTTAGTGAGTGGAGGATCGTGAGTTATTGCATTGGGATCTAAGTTTATAAAAGTGTTAATTGAAGATTTCCCAGAGAGGATCAATCGAATCGGATTTGATCCCGTCAAGTATCAGTGTTCGAGGCCTCAACAGTAGGACTTAGACTTCACAAGAGTACAGGTATTGTGAACACTCTTTAATTAGAAATTAGAGAATAACTTATTAGCGTGCGGCGGAGTTGAAATTGAGCTTGTATAAGTTATCGTAGAAATTAGTTGAGGGTCCGTAACTATTATCCCCGGGCTAATTGGTCTCACCTTCCCGCTCTTAGTATTGATCAACAATTTTAACTGGATTATTATTGTGCTTGTTGATATTTTGTGACAATAAAATAATTAGAGTGCATCATGTCGACTGATTATTTAGTTCTCCCCACATATCTATCTGGGTCCGAGAGAAGACAAGGAGGGCATGAGGAAAGTAGGAATAGTCCTACATTACAACTTATAAACTTCTTAGAAAAAGTGAAACAATTTTTCATAGATATTGATTTCCCGATTTTTTTATTGTGACTCGTGGAATCCTTGGGTGAGCTCTGTGGAAAACCCTGAGTTTCGTGGAACACAGTTTGAAGACCACTGGCTTATATTATAGTGCTGAAACAAAAAAAAATATATAGTTTATTTATTTTTGTAAACATTAAAATTCCTTTCTAAAATTATAAAACCCCAAGTTTCGTAAAACATTTGATTCAATGAGCACACTCAAAACATATCAAAATATCTATTACCGATTTTTGAATTTTGAATGCATATGTTAATGCATATGTTGAACCGAAATTTTGAATGCATATGTTAATAAAGAGAAAGAATTTGTTTTAATAAACGGTAAAATTACTATTTCTACTACAAATAGTTGAACCCATCATCATCAAAGCTCAAAAGCAGCTGCCTAAAAATTTTGGACGAAAATAGTGAAAAAATTATTTATAATAATTTTAAAATAACATTAATTGAAAGAAAATGTTTATGAATAATTTATAAACTATCGATGCTCCCTCAGCGTCGTAATAAATTAAGTTCAACTTTAATAAGTTGATCACATTTCAATGATATTATGAAAAGTATGCTATATATAAATATAAATAAAAAAGTTCATTTATTCGTATAGACCTTTTATTTTTTTAAACCTAATACATATTCTACACATGATATTCTGACTAAAATGGGAACTATTTTCTTTTACTCCAAATTTTGATCCAGATATTAGAAATAAGAAAAATATAGTAGGATATGATATGACAGTACAAAGACGAATACTGATTGCTAAACGAATTAAAAACGGTTTTGAATTCGATTACGATATAATTTTAAAAAATATACTATTTAAAAAAATGCAAATTATTTTGATAATTATAAAAATAAGTCGAGATCTTTAATTATTAAAGCGAAAAAAAAATAGACTTTCAAAATTATTTTGAGAGATTAGTTTCAGTAATTTATATTTTTATTATAGATTAAAAAGTTTGTCAACATATCGTATATTTATAATCGAGGTCTTACGAAAGAAAAACATTTTACTCTCTTTGCTTTTATTTACTTTACTTTTGTACTTTTACCTTTGATTCAATATGTGTTGCAATTTGTCACAAAACTACTGATTTAAATCTTATAAATCTTATCATTACAATAAAATTAAGAAAAAATTAAATTACTTTTAAGCTAAAAATTGATAGAATTGCATTTTCTTGCTTTTTTTTTTTTTTTTTTTTTTTTTTTTGCAGTTTCGTTTATCTGCTTGAGTTCCTAATTAAGTTATCACTTTTTTAAAAATAAAAATCCTATACATTGCCAATTTTTTTCTTCAAAATATTTGCCTTATTTAAAATATTTTCTTATATATTTATTTTAGATATTTGATTTTTCAGTTTGCAACTATTTTGCTAAAACAATAAAAATATTAAAATATAAACTATAATAATTAAACATCTTTCTCACTTATTAAATTAAAGTTAGTTGACGATACACAGCAGCAGTATTTTTATTTTATATTTATTTAAAGTAAACTACTGATTTTAACTAAAAATATTGGTACTTACGTATTACCACAACCGTATTGGCGACATTATATGAAGCGAAGCACATGGTTTCCAATTCAGTGCACACAACTGAGGTGAAATCGGGGTTGCCAACTTTGCGTGATATCGCTGAACGTTGGCCCTATTGCTGTAGTACGTAAGTATCAAAATGGTATACTTAATACTGTAGGTTAATTTTTTTTAATTTCAATTAAAAAATTTCTAAAAATCATTTTAAGAAAAATTTTGGTAAAATTTTGTTATTATTCTGTAAAAATAAAATAGTTAGTGCGATAAATTGCAATAAATAATAACTGATTTATCGTTAAAGTCAGCTTTGAACACTTGCGATTGGCGGCAAAATTCATTAACACACAAAATTCAGAATTATGTGTAGAAATAGAAAAGTTTTTTTATTTTTTTAAATCCAATTTCGCATTTAATCTGTACAACTTTAATTAATTTTTGTAGAAATAAACAAAAGTGTGTGCAATTTTTTTAAATTTAAGTGTCAAGTTTCTTATAAACTCTATGTCCTATTAGTATCCCACGTCCTATCCGATTTTTTTTTCTGTTTAGTTCTAATAAATATTGAATGGAGACAATCACTAATAACAAATAAAATCATGGACTATTCTTCATTGAATAATAAGAAATTCCTGTAAGAAATTTTTTAAGGTGTATTCCTTATACACTCAGGTGACCAATCGTCCTCCTTTAGGAAGGACGGTAATTCCTCAAAAAGTGTCCTCCTACTTGTCCTTCTTTTCAATATTTTAAAACTAACCCGTTAATCTCTATTCAGAGATGTCAGGCCGAACTGTTACGGCGTCTGCTTGAAGAAGTTAGAGGACTGAATGCATATTTAAATTCTGATAAATTAGAACAATTGGAAAATCTATATGTGAAATTGATAAAAGATGGGTAGAATTATTTAACTAGTTCAAAAATGAACACATTCCATATGAAAATTTAGTTATTCTCGTTAAATTCACGTTGTGCTGGCCAGGAACTAATGCAGCAGTTGAAAGAGTTTTTTCAATTGGTAATTATTTTTGGATAAGGGAGAAATCAAGTTTGAATGTTGATACTATGAATTTACCGTAAAATTCAAAATGAAGGATATGTCTTGCTCAGAAAAATAAAATACTTTGTAAAATGAACCTTACCTTATGAAGAAAAATGAAGAAAACCTTATAAAATGATAAATTGACAAAAAAAAAAATTCCTTCAATGGAAAAATACACGTTAAAGTAAATAATTAAAAGAATCTAAGCGTAATTACAGTGTATATTTGTTTGAATTAATGAAATGTTTCATATATTTAAGATGTTATTTTTTCTTAAATTTTTCGTCTTCCATTTCATTGTAAAAAGTTGGTCACCTTACTTATACCCCTTTGGTAAATCTTTTTAAAGAAAATATTTCAAAAAATGTGTCTGCAAATGTTTCAGAAACATCTTTAATAAAATGCGTCAGTATTTACAAAGACACTTTGCAAAAATACAATGTTTTATTTCCATTTTTAGTTAGACACACTGAAAATGTAAACATTGATATTCAAACGATGCATTCGAATTTCTAGTGATGATTGTGCCGCAAAACTGTTGACTATTCTGAAATATATATCATTACAATATTAAACTCACTCAGTGGCGCCCACAAGGGGGGTGTCCTAGGGGTCCGGACCCCCTTCCCAAAGCCCTTGAGTTTTTTTCGATTAATGATAATCCTATATATATATATAACGTAAAATTTAATTAAGTACTTGTAATTAACAATTTATTTTATTAATTAATGCTAATTATTAATTCAATAATTTATTTTTTACTGTTTTTTGTTAGCAAAATCGACAAAATCAGAAGAATCAATTGGTGTTGTCTTGAGGTATGATACGAGTTGGGGGACTTTCGATCATGGACCCCTTCCCCCTTGAAAAATGTTTGTGTGCGTTACTGAACATACTCTATTTTCTTTGATGAAAGTATGTAATGTAAAGAATTGCGTAGATTTGATTCCAGTACTTTTAAAATTAAAAGAATGAGTTGAAAACGGGTATAAATTTCCTTTCAAATCAAGTTTGCTCCAACAAAGTTTCATACGCTAAAAATGCAGACGTTGTTATATATAACATGTTACATCTCTTGGGTTCGAAGACCAGACGAGGAAATTACCATCAGCTACCAGCACTCGCATCAACAGCAAACGATAATTTGCTTCCTGAAAACACTTCACTCATTTAGAATTCCAAGTCAAGCGTAGGATTTGTAAAGAGTTAAACGAGACATAGGAAGTTGGCGTATGGTGCAAATGGCCAACTCGAAAAATAAATATAAACTGATGGGGGAAAAAAAAGTCAAATGTAAAAGATGCGACCCGGCCCATCGTCAGTACTCAAGAAACTACTGGAGCAGCGCAACCACATCAAAACATAAGCAGTAGCCTTTGTCAAACTGTTTGGTTTTGTTCGAACTGTCAGTTCTAGGGGTAATGGTAATTTTAGATTGGCCACCTGGAAGCCGCATCGAGTTATATTTTTGTTTCTTTATCTTACATTTTGCTTAAATTGTTATGCCTTTTATGGACAGACAAATCCGTAAGGTGACCACTGAACCTAAACGCATAGAACCGGAGGCAATGGTCATTGGCCGAAGGGGCAAGAAAGTCGGTTGAACTTTCTTTTTTCGAAAGAGTTTGTTATAGGTAAAACATGCATGTGTTTTTCCCCCTTCTGCTTCTTTAAACATAAGCAACGTGATTAAAGAGCCCTGTTAGAGTGGTGGCTCTGTGAAACGCAACAAAGCGATTTTATATTAATTTTTTCAACGTCTATTGTTTTTTTCATAAGGATAAGGATGCATAATCATGTGATCTTGCTCAACTTTTAAACATTCAAAGGGATTAATATGTTTTAAGGATAACTAATCATTTAGTTTGAACATTGAAATAAAAATAAAATTTGGTAACAGTTGTTAAGATTTTAAACTATGTTATTCATTAGTTTATTTTAAAAAAATTTAAGGTACCCGACTGCCCTAAAATTGGAAATTTGGCCAAAAAATTGACAATTTTTCTATGATTTGATTTTATAGGCCATCTTATTAACTTTGAAAAAATACCAACTTCATTATTTTCCGTTCACTACAACTAAAACTACAAGTATTTTAATAAAAGCAGATACGATTACTCTTTAAGCAAGATATCATTCATTAAAACGCGTTTTACTCAAAATGTGTGTGTGTGTTGTTTTTTTTTAGAAAATGCTCAAACGGGGACAGGGATTGCTCAAAAATTTTTGAAAATAATTAACTGAAATTTTTTGTGTGTGTTCTGTGTAACAGCAGAAGTGTTTTAATCGTCAGAGTTATCAATCACTGTTTTATTACAAAATTTACAGTCCCTTATGTGAATATAATCACTGTTATTTTTAACAATTTCATATAATAACTAAGATAAGGTTCTCTAATTTTCGTATAAATTAAAATAACTCTTATCCTGAAGGTCATTCCAAAAATGAATATCATAGCAACACATCAGAATTAAAAATTTGTTGATAAACTTTTGGTATAAAATAGGCCCGTTTATGTTATTTTTTGTAAATTTTTACCAATTTTACCATATTTTTCTTAAAATGTACTAAGCAAATCTAAAACCCACAAGAAAAAAATCCCCATATCACCATTTTAAAAAAAAAAGTTGTCGCAATTAATTGGATACCTTAAATGTATTTTGGGAAACAAATTGTAACAATGAAGATCCAAATTAGCTTAGGATGTATTATTTCTGAAATTTCTGTAAGCGGGATACAATTGTAGTTCGATGTTTAATCCCCACCTCCTTCATTCAAGGATCCACTTTCGCCTTTCACAATTTGGAGGAAATTTAATTTTTCAATTATGCAAATAATGTTCCAAAAAAATATTTTTTACAATAAGCCACATCATTTTTTGTTTCCATTGCAGTAAAACATACGTTATGAAAATTTCAGTGGACTAAATTCATGATGGTCATATGATAGATGTCATCACACAAGTGTTTTTAACTGAATTGAAAACTGACAATTAAACTTATAATTGCTGCTGTACTTGCAAAATCTAGATACAATTGCGAATACGATAATTAGATAAAGATGTCCAAGTATTAAGGCTCTTCAGAAACATTTTCGAAAGTAAAAATATTTTTTAAATATGGATACTTTTTAAATTCAGGGCATTTTGTTTACATATGTACGTTATTGTTGCTGATAAATATTAAAAGAAAGTTTTAATAAAAAGCAAAAGCTAGCAATATTGAGGCGCATGAAGTAATTGGCTGGAAACACTGGATTGCATTTATCATAGGACTATGACGTCACACAAATTTAAGCAATTCCTTTAATTTTTTCGAAAGATTTTTTTGAATGTGAATTATTTAGTTTTTTTTTATATAGTCAGGATATCAAGTAATGATAAAAAAAAATGTCATAAATCACTAATTCAATCTATTAAATTTTTGGAAAGTTTATGTTGCTGCGCATATTTTAATGATAACAATTCACAGGATAAGTACTTCTTTCCTCTAAATACCAAAAAAAAAAGAAAGAAAGAAATTGGCAGTTATAGAGACTGCCGATAGAAGGGAAAACTTAGAACTTTTAGTATTAAAATTTGAAATTTCATAACGTTTGAATTAAAATTATCAATATCAATCTGGTTTTCACATCTATGGACACTCCGAGCAACAACTAAATGCAGGTTTATATGGTTTTTTATTATTCAAATATATTACGGGCTGTACAAGATCATGACAAAATATAAATGCAATTCAATTGAAATAATTAATATACAATCATATTATTTATGGATAGTATTTGTATTTACTTAAATTTCAATGTACTTGATTTTTAACATTATTTTAATTGTTTGCATCATTGTCATCATAAATTTCAACAGTACTTAGATTTTTTGTACTTTCAATTATTTTATTGTGTTCTATAAAAAGATACAATAGGCTTATGGTAACTAAAGTAAGAAAGGAAAATGTTTGATTCAAATTTATCTAAGCATCGCGTAAAAACCGCATCGATTGTCGTTTTATATTTTGTAGTACTGAGTTTTCGATCGTTGGATATATTTAAATTAAGTGTTTCATTTAGAAATTCAATTAGTGGTAGATTTTTATCATCTGCAAATTTAATATTGAAGTCTCCACTTAAAATCATTGGTACATTATTATATTTTTCGCCAAATCATTTTTCGAGTATTTCAGAACCTTCTTTTGTATAAATCATCAAATTTTCGAATAAAAATTGTTGTATCTGTCTCATAGATTTTCCAGGCGAAATATAAACGGCAAACATTAATATGTATTGCCCATTCTCGGAATCGCAACGAGCAATGAACAGAATATACACATTGAACTTTTCACTAAATCCATTCAATTTCACTTATAAACAAACATACACAGCACTATACGTCAGCTGTATAGCTACAGTTATACTGCTATTAGCATGTCGGTGACGCGAATGCACAAAATTTCACCCATCCAAAAAGCGTCTACGAACAGCACACTGCGCGTGCGCCAGTCAGAGCATGTCGGTGACGCGAACCCATAAGATTTTCCCCTACCAAAAAGTGCCCAACGCCGCTAAAGAAGTTTTCACTTCAATAAATAAAATGTAATAATTTTATTTGTTACTGAAGAGTGTGTGTGTGTATATAATAGTGTACTGATACTATCTCTTTTATCTTGTTATTTTTCTCTTTGCAATTTTTCTATCGTTGGAATCCACGCATCATATAGCTGAAAAAAGAAAGAAAGACGAGATACTTACCTTTAATAAAGAATTTTTTCTTTCATAAACAATAAATATGCTCATTTTTACTTTTCAATGCTTCTTGCTTCGAAAAATTTATACTTTCAATATTGAAGGATTTCTTTAACCCATTGAGCACCATATAACCACTAGTGGGTGCATGCAGTGTATAGGACAAAATTCCATTGTAACCTTATGTGGATACGTGGCTTATTTGGATGTACAACTAGTAACCAGCACAGGAAACATTTTAAGGTCTATTTTCTTTTATTAGGATTGTATGCAATATTACAAAAATTAAGTTACAAAATCTCTTGGCTACAAAAATTTGAAAAATCGAAAAATTAGAATTTAAATTACAAATCTTTGTGAAATTCTCGAAATGTTTCTTGGAACAAAAAGCTTTTCCACATTTGTTACATAAGTGTATTCATTTTGTACCATTTCTTCATCACAAATAGATGAATCCGTATCAGAGTCATGTCGTATTCATCGGCTACCGGCAAATATTCTCAGTCAGTATCACTTTCGTTGAAATCCAACGATGATGCCATACTGGCAAGAAGAAGTAAAAATAAACAACAAAAATAGTTAGGCAAATTTTAGAAAGTGAAACGAAACACGGAGGAACATGTGCCTTAGTCAGAGTCAAAAGTAAAAATTAAATGTGTTTCGTAACGTCGAGGTCAGTCCCAGGAAAATCTCAGATTTTTGGGAACCCTAGAAAGCGCAGTCTATTGCGTAAGGGATTAACTTTTTATCAGGCAGTTGCAATTACACTTTCCATCAAATTCATCATTCCAATCTCTTTATCAATCATCTTTATCTGTCTAATTTACAATTCATGTTTGCATAATGTAGTATTTCCAAAATACATTTTATAAATGTGCAGTGTTCACTATATGTACTGGTTCTTTTTTTTTTCCTTTTTTTTTTTCTTTTTTTTCTTCATAAATTTCATGGAAAGTAATTTGTATAAATTTTTAATCTCTCATCATCGTTTAAAAATATAAAATATTTCTAATTTACCGTTCTTTTTTAAAGTTTGCAGTTCGGTAGAGTTTCGAAAACTCGCCTTAATATGAACTGAAAGGTAGTTGAGTTCGTGAAAATGCCCGGTTATGGAGAATGGGATTAAAAAAGAATAAATACAAAGGTTTTCTTAGAAAATATTGAACTACACTTGTATGTATTGCTTGCTTGCGAAAACAACAAAAAATAAACTTCCCAAGTACCTTTAAGCCTCCCATCCGGAAAAGTGGTTAGGGAAGTTGACTGCGGTACCGTAGGGACTGGGTTCGAATCCCGGAGAAGGCATGGATATTTGCGTTGTAATTCCTTTCTTCTGTCTGTGTTGTATGCCCCCGTGTGATACATTGCGTGGTGCACGATATTTATAAAAGTTCTTAAAAAAATACTCTTAAAAGGTATCCGATTGGTTGCGACAACTTTTTTCTTAAAAAAATGGAGATATGTGAATTTTTTTGTTGATTTTAGATTTTTTAGTACATTTTAAGAAAAATATGCTAAAAATAAAAGAGAAAAATAAATTATTATAACTGAAATGGGAAAAAATTGGGTAAAAATGTACAAAAAATAACAAACTCGGTCTGTTCTGTACCAAAGGTTTATGAACAAATTTTCAACTTTTAAATTCTGATGTGTTGCTATGTTATTCATTGTCGAAGTGACCTTCAGGATAAGAGATATTTTAATTTTTAAAAAAATTAGAGCACTTTATCTCAGTTATTATATGAAATTGCTTAAAAAAAACAGCGATTATATTCACATAAGGGACTTTAAATTTTGTAATAAAACAGTAATTGATAAATCTGAAGGTCAAAACACTTCTACTATTATACAGAACTTACACAAAAAATTTCAGTTAATTATTTTCAAAACTATTTTAGAAATCGCTGGTCTTGTTTGATTATTTTCAAAAAATCACATTTCGAGTAAAACGCGCTTTAAAGTATGACATCTTGCTTAAGTAATGGCATCTGCTTTTTCTAAAACACTTGTAGATTTTGTTCTAGTGAACGGAAAATGATAAACCTGGTATTTTATAAAGCTAATAAGATGGGCTATAAAATAAAATCATAAAATAAATTTGTCAATTTTTCGGCAAAATTCACAATTTTAGGGTAGTTGGATACCTTAAACAAAGAAGAAGTACATATACTTTACGAAGGCATGGAACATTTACTACATGAAAATGAAGATGAAGGAATACATAGTTTAGTTAATTTACCTGTTCTGACACACCTCAGAAAAATACTTTATGAAGGCATTAAGCTGACTATAATGAAAATTAAATAACTGATTTTTTAAATATATACTAGCTACTTTTTTTTTTAAGAGAGTGCGTCATGTCCTATTTTTTCCGTACTGTACTCTGCGTTTTGATGCTTCCTCACGAAGATGAGAAAGGAACAGTAAGTCCATTACCAACGCAACTTGTTGTTCAAAATACTGAAGATTGGTTTCGTGACAGCCTTTTGTCCCTCCCTATGTGATATCTTTGAAGTTTGGTCGGTGTCCTCAACATTAACGTCTTCATTATTTTTCGGCCTTTTTTCATTAACTGTGACAGCAGCACACAATAATTTCTGCATCGAGTATAATGTCGGAGGGGTTTTTTAACCTCAAGGGTGTGGCCGAGTTACCGAATTGCTGAGTTTTCTGGACTCTACTTTATTTACAAAATATATTTTATAAATTTAGTGTAATGAGACGTAAAAGGAATCAAACAACGTAAATGCCTTGTAACAGCACACAATTGGTTTTGAGAAACATATTTCCACTAAACACACACACAAAGGGATCGTAAAAATCAAGCTAATTTTACTTCAAATTGTGAATTTTGCAAAAAATTGACAATTTTTTTAATGATTTTTTTATATGCCATCTTATTAGCTTTATAAAAATATCAAGTTTATTATTTTCCGTTCTCTAGAACAAAAACTACAAGTAAAACTAGTAAAAGTAGATGCCATTACTTTACGCAAGATGTCATACTTAAGCGTTTTACTCGAAATGCATTTCTTTTTTTGAAAATGCTCAAACAAAGACAGCGATTGCTCAAAAAGTTTTGAAAATAATTAACTGAAATTTTTTGCGTATGTTCTGTATAATAGTAGAGGTATTTTAACCTTCAGATTTATCAATCACTGTTTTATTACAAAATTTACAATCTCTTATGTTAATACAATCACTGTTTTTTTAAAGCAATTGCATATACAGTAGAACGTCGTTTATCCGAATCAATTGGGACCGGACACTGTTCGGATAACCGAAAACCGAATACGAACCATGCAGTATATGAAACTGGACACTATACGAATATTGAAAATCATCACAAGTGGGGAACGTCCTTGAAGAAAAAGCAAAATAGGTGCAAAATGTCTCAATTTTACCTTTATTGTGGAAAATAATCACTTATTTTCCTCACGCGAAACAACTGTTGAGTATTGCACAGTTCGAAAACGTATCCGGACTTTGGTTCGGATATTTGACGCTCCGGATAATAAACGTTCGGATAAACGACGTTCTACTGTAATAGCAAAGATAAAGTGCTCTAGTTTTTGTAAAAAAATAAAAAATATCTTATCCTGAAGGTCATTTCAAAAATGAATTACATAGCAGCACATTAGAATTGAAAAATTGAAAACTTGTTGATAAAGTTTTGATACAAAATGGACCCCATTTGTTATTTTTTGTAAATTTTTACCCATTTTTTCCCATTTTAGAAATAAAAATTTCTTTTCCTCTTCTTAATTTTAGAATATTTTTCTTAAAATGTATTAAACAAATCTAAAAACCTTAAAAAAAATCCCCATACCACCGTATATTTAAAAAAAAAAAAAAGCTGTCGTGTGCGTGCAAGTAGTCGGATACCTTAATTAGCTAAATTAATTTTTTTTCTTAAATCAATATTGTTCTCCAAAATATTTCAAAGAAACATCGCTAGAAAAAAGTTGTCCTCATAAAGGGATAAAAAAAAATATTTTAATGCAAGAATGAGGGGGAAAGGGTAGAAGAGGGCAGTTGTTCAAAAATTATAGGGAAAAAAGCACACTTTATACTTTAGCAGAAATTTGTCTTTCTCAACAAGTTTATAAATTGTTCTGTCTAAAATGTTCATAGTGTGTCGGAATGGTTAGCGACATCTTCCTATGAGAAAATATCAGATATTTGGAATATTCCACTCCACAGCAGAAAATTGATGAGAATGAATATTTCCTCATAGATTCTTTTCCTCCCCTTTTCACGCCAGCTTAGCACCACAAGGCTGCTCATCCATAACATGAGTTTGAAGGAGCAGCTTTGCTGAAACGTAAACAGTGTTCACGAAGCGCATGTCTCCTATTCTGACTCAGTTTTTTTTCTCACATTCTGATAGATGTAAAGGCCGTTTAAGTACGTTTATATACTATACGTGAATTCTGGAAAGAGATAGGTAATTGACATAAAGAAATTTGGAAAACCTATCACACGGATGGGTGGCTAAAATTAGGGTAGGAAAATTCATGCTCAAGTAACAAAAATGTCTCATTTAGAAACATTATTCGATGGTGGAAAAATGCATTGATCTTTCGGAGTGAAAACTTTCTTGGGTTGTTAAGAGTAGGAATTAATAGAAAAAAATTGCCTGTTAAAATCTTCGTAAAAATTCAAAGTTAAAACATATAAAAACAGTAAATAAATTAAAACTTTGTAATATTAATCAGGCTTTAACTATGCTTCAGAAGATAGAAATTAAGTTGATCTTTTTATAAGATCAATCAAAGTTGCATTGAACTTTCAACAATAAACAGAGCAAAAAAGTTTATGAAAATTTTGATTTACACTGAGAGGTATATTCTTCTCATTTAACTTTAAAATACATAAAAAGCTTAATAAAGTTAATATTAATAACAATATTGGTCGATCTACATGGACATCTTATTCTTATATGATGAAACAAATTATATTGTAAGACAGTATTTAAAATATTGAAATTGCATTCACGTATGCAGGTTATTTACTGAACAAGTAAAATACATTCACTGAATGTAATATCTCTAAACTTTTACATGTATTCCAAACAATGATGCAGTAAAATAACAGTGTACGTAATTAAAGTTTGCTTTATTACTTTAAATGTTGCATTAAACAATACAACAACTGGTGATTTAATTTACAGTTTTAAATTTCGATCAAATGTCGAAGAGAACACCTCATGTATTGAATTTTCGTACCAATAATAAGAAAGTTGGGACAGTTAAAAATACAACTGATTTTAAATCTACTTTCTAAAATGAGAACGTATAACTCGGGAACACTTTTACAATACTATTGATGTACGATATATTTCCCCCTAATGGGTTGAATATTAGCAACTAAGCCTTTGCAGACACGTCAAGTCCCCAAATGTGAGAGCCATTTTAGTGGTGGCACCATCTAGTTGGCGGCTCCCGCTACCAAAATTAAACGCTTGAATTAATGTCGGATGCGAAATATTGACGAGGTTTTAATTTTGCTGAGAGTACCAGAGCCAAATTGATACTCAAGGGATCTTTTCCATGCGACATAATCGTATGACATGTGTGCCTACGAATTTCGCATCCAAAAAATCGATCGATTCCAGCCGGGATCGAACCTGCAACCTTAGACTTACGAAGCGAGAACGCTACCTCTAAAACATTCGAAATATAACAAGCAGACTTTTAATATAATTCAATTTAAAAGGAGGGGGGAGAAAAAACATGAGCTAGAGATATATGCGATGCTTCTTCTAAAGGGAGATATGATTATATATATATATATATAAAATTGTGTGTGCTGACGAGGTTGATCAAGATTGAGGACCAATAACGTTTCATTTTTGTATCTAGTAAAACATGTTATATCCCCTTTAAACATGTTATATCCTTTTTATAAATATTTTTGAAATTATTATAAATATTTATAAAAATAAAAGGAATTTCAATTTAATTTCTTTGGGCTTTGGTTCCTTTAAATAAAACTTGGAAGTCTTTCATGTTTATTTCAACGTAGAAAATGGCCTTTAAGAATTCGATACATAAGTGTACAATTGTAGATGTTCTATCTTTTCTTTCAAAACTTAAGTCGTTGTAAACTGAATGAAAGAAAGGAAAATGAAAACAATATTGTATTTATTTTTTGTTGCGTTTTTTTCTCAGTAGTTGATCAGAAAATTATGTAATATTTTCACTATTTTGAGACTAAAGTTTCATGGCATGGTCATTTCAGTTCTTTTATCAGTTCAAAAGTGCAGGAATATATTCACCAAACTATTAGTAATTTTTTTAAGGATTTAAATATTTCTTCTGAGAAAGATTTGGTCATTGACCTGAGTCTAACGATTGTCATTTTGGTTTTACGTTAACGTAAAACGTCCATTTTTATCTCTTTCATCGTCATTAACATTTTTCTAAAAATAGATTCAAATTCAGGTATGAAAATAACAGTGCTCGCTTCTGTGCATAGTATTACATTTTGTAGCCACAAATCACGTAGCATCCTTAACCTTAATCATCTTTATAGTCAATGAGGAGTTTCACGGATGATGGATTCATACCAGGATTTATCCCTACTTGTGGTTTCTCGACCAGTAAGGTCTCAAATTTACTATCGTGTTTTCATGTATAATGCCTTTCTTTGACTCTTGTAGATCATTCTTCTTTTGGATAATTCTTTAAAAATGTGACAGGGATTTGAGGTTCCTCTTTGGATTTTATATATTTGTAATAAACGAAAAAAGTTTTTTTCATTTCAAATTTTTTCACTGTGTCTGATTTTATATTGAATCGAAATTCTCTCGAACGATATTTTTCAAGTGAGGATGTATGTAAGATTGAGAACTTCGTGGCCCACGACGATCAAATAGAATCACAATTCCACCAAAGACGCATCATGTAAAATCATGCATGCATTTAAATACATGCTTAAGGTTTAAAGTCTCCTAAGAATAAAATTTCGGATGATTATCATCACTTGACAAGAGCTCAAAATCGTATAGTATAAAATTTCGTCGTTAATAGATCTCGTGTTGCTCAAGTATGACTTTAATTCAACCTAATTTATAAGATAAATCTTTTCAAAAATCATTACGATTTTAGTAACTAAGTAAAAACAAATAAAGTAGCTTTGAGGGAGTATTTGAAATTTCGTGGCCGTTTAGATAAAAATACCTTTGAAACTTTATTCAGTCTGTACTGTGTTCGCAACTGTTTTTTGTCATCCGAAGTCATTCATTCGTTGAGAGTCCTCGCCAAGTTCGATGTAAAACTCCGTTAGTTGTAGCTTCCTTCTCGGAACAACATGTTAGAAGCACCATTATGAAATAATAGCTAAAACGCAGTTCAATCGCCTAATTTATCTTTGAATAAACAGAACAAGAGTTCATCAACATTTGCTAACCAACAAATTTTATTAAGGAATATGAGAACAAAATGAGGTATGAAATAGGCCTATAGTTCATAAAATGACCCGTTTAAATAAATGATAAGTAAGAATTTTTTTATTTGCTTAAAATTTATTTAAGTATTACCGCATACAAAGTGTGACTATTAAATAATGAAACTGACGCTGTTACAGAAGAAATAAGCATGCCCCAAACACCAGCGACCGACAGCTATTTAGCTCAAGTCTTCTCTTTCGAATACAGTACTTCTGCTTCTATAAACAAATCCGTACAGCTGTAGTCTTCATTCGCATCAGAATTCTTATTTCGTTTTGTTTGAAAAATGATAAGTATAACAATAGATCAACGAATTGTTGTGAAATTTCACATCGAACTTGCGAAAACCGCTATTAAAACTTATTATTTATTGAAACAAGTGTATGGCAATGAAGACTTATCGCGTGTACGTGTTTTGGAAGGGTTTAAGCGTTTTCAAAACGGCTAATGTAAAAGATGATTCACACCCGCACCGCCTTTCCACGTCAAAAGCAGATGACAATATCGAAAAAATCAGTAATCTGGTTTGATCTAACCATCAGTTAAGTGCTCGTGCGATTGCTGAGACTGCAGGAATTCGCAAAGATTTCATGCGGTAAATTTTACATTATAATGTTGGAATATAAAAAGTCTGTGACGAAATGGCGCCTAAAATTCTCACATTTGTACCCAGTGCCGGTTTAACCTCATTTTGGGCCTTGGGAGCAGAAAATCAGCAGGTCCCCTTGCCATTGACAAATCAAAATTTATAACTAGAAAATCTGTTTAAGTCCATCTTATCCTGGCCCTTTAGGCCCCGGGTCCCTGGGTGCCCACCCCAAACGCGCAATGGATAAACCGACACTGTTTGTACCACAAGAAGCTAGCAAAAATATTTGCACTGACACTTTGAACGCCATTGAAAATGACCCAAAATTATTTAAAAGGATAATGACGTGAGAAGAATCGTCGTTTTTTACTTATGATTCTGAAGCGAATAATCAATCCATGCACTAGCAAAGCTCATCCACTGACAGCCAGATAATATCGAATGAGCAAATCCAAAATTCTTTTCAATATTTTTGGGATTGTGTATTTTCATTGAGTTCCCGGATGTCAAACTATTAATCACTATCACTACCTATACGTTCTTGCTGAACTCCGTGAAAGAATAAGGAAGAAACGACCAGAATTATTGCGGGACAAGTCATGGGTTCTCTACCAAGGCAATGCGCCGGCTCATTTTGCATTGTTTGTCAGGAAGTTTCTAGACAAGTACAACAACCCAGTATTAGAACATCAGTTTTTTTATTTGCTGGATCTTGGGCCATGCGACTACTATCTATTTCCTAGGGTAAAATCTGCAATAAAAAGAACATGATTTGAGTCCGTCAAAGCTGGGAAAGAGAAAGTGGCAGTGTCTTAAAGGAGTTCACACAATAAGTCTTCCAGCCCCCTAATGAAGGATGGAAGATTCGCATGGAGAGTTATAGGAATAGAGGAGTGGTGTTTATATTGAAGGTAATAATTAGTAAATATGTAAGAAATCAAAATAAATTTTTTTATAGCATCAGTCTCGTTATTTAACAGCCACACCTTGTATATTTAGTTTGTGTGTTCGAATGCTGACAAAAAATAGCGATATAAATTAAATCATTGTACTCTTTCCAGTCAACAAATGTTCTACTTTGTTGTAAACTGACTGAATGTCATAAATATATCTCTCGTGCTGATTCAGAAGCTTTGAACCAATTTCAGAAAAAACCTTGTCTTATGCAAATTTCTTGGCACCCTACATGAAATCGGTTGAGATTTACAAGTTTTATCTCGCATCAATGCCAATTTAAGCTAATTTCGGGTCCAGAACAACAAGCCCCCTTGACACAGGAAGAACAAAATTTATAACCAGAAAATCCAGCTTATCCGGGCCCTTCCGAGCCCCTGCCCAAAGCACCCAATGGGTAAACCGGCACTGTCTCGCATGCAACTGAGAGCATATGCATCAACTGACAGAATATATATAGTGGCTATAAACTGTTTTTAACAAAAAAGGATGGATAAAAATATTTTTAAAATCAATTTTTACAATGAAACAAAGCTTCTCATTTCAATAAAAAATTCAAAAAAAGTATAAATTATTCATCTATGTCAAAAATTTAACAATAAAAGAATAAGTGAGAATTAACATTCAGATCAGTGAAAGGCTCAAATGAATTTTGTATGCGTTTCTAATGTAATAATAATTTAAAAAAAAAACATCTGTGACGGATCTATACGCGGCTCTACTAATCCCTTCATGACTCTTTTAGGAAAATATTTATTTCAACCAACTTTCTCCGAGTAAAAAAGCGTGATTATATAAATGAAGTATATTATATAAATTCTGTTTTCCGAGTTTGTGAGTTGGCACGTTGGAGTTGGCAAGTAGGAGTTAACAAAGAGTCTGCGAGTTAGTTGTTAGTTGAAGATTGAAAGAGAGTGGAATTAGTTAGAGGTCTTGGAGTTGTCCAGGAAAAAGATTACAGAGCGAGGATCCAACGACATTGATCAAGCCGATAGAGATCACCTACTTTAATTAGATTGTTATTGTGTCTGATTGATATTTGGAAATAATAAATTGATTAGATTGAAATCATGTCTGTGGATCATTTAGTTTCTTCCACACACCTAGCCTAGTTTACAGGTAGACAAAGGGGTTCAGATGTAAGCAGGAACCGACCGCTATCACTCATCTACTATTGCATAGTTATCAAAGTTCAAAAGAAATTAGCCGAAGAAAACGTTATCATTAAATGTCTCTTATCCTTAATACTTTAAATTATTTACAGCAGTGGTTCTTAAACTTTCGATCTACACGCCCCTCCTTTATGTATTAGCCTGACATCATGAACCCCCAAGATTTTGAACACATCTCCCTGACTCCCAACACATGGCTAATGTAAAGGTTTAATGAGAGCTATTTGGTGATCTAGTCCAGGATGGCACATTTTCAATTTTTCCACGAGGCCTTTCAGTCTATAAAAGAGAGAAATCTTATCATTAAATGAGAGACCTTCGCGGACCCCTAGATAGGTGCTGGGGACCCCTGGACTGGTCTGCAGACCACAATTTGTGAACCGCTGATTTACAAGGTAAAAGCATCCGATGGACTGTTTATGAAAAGCATAGACATACAAGGATTATACATACCTTGTACGAGGTATACAAGATAAGCTTTTATTGTATGGTCAAACAAAAAGTAATAACTCAGAGTTATTTCTATATTTTTCCAACTTATTAATACTGCATGAGACCGGCTCGTTATTTATTACAAAAAAGAGGCTCGGGTCATAAGCAAAGAGAAATAGATAAACGCGTTTTGGAGAGATTTGCAGTAAATCTGTTTACATATTTTCCTTTGCGCAAATTTCAATTCACCTCTTTTCAGAAAATGAGACTTTGCAGAGCTGTCGCGTGAATATTAACGTCCCACTGTTCAGCTACGCAAAGGCTTTTGGGACGGTCCGCGTAATTTTGAACCATGGTCAAGTGACGTGGATGACACCTGAGCTGGCACCCCCTCTCCTAACTACCCCACCACACCAACGGGAGGACGTTTGAGCTCTCGACAGATTTAACATGCATCGCTCCCCTAACACGGCGGGTCTTCAGTGGTATTGGGATCGAACTCATGACACGCTAGCCACGATCCGATGCCTAGACCACTTGGCTACCGCGGCCACACAGAGCTGTCGCAAACAGGATTCGGCTTATAACTTTGTACATTTCAGCCCTTATACACCATTTTTACGCGCAGAAGATGAAATGTTTAATTGTTAAGGACAGAGTTAGAGAGATCGTTGTTTCAAAGGATTATTAATAATTCAGGTTTTTATACCTTACGTACTTAGCTTCCTTTTCAATGACGAAACTTCGTTTACTTGTGGAAACATTTTCAATATTTTCTTCGAACTTTTTCTGATGGCTGCGGTAGCCTAGTGGTCAAAGTAACGGACTCGTGGCTAGTATGTCATGAGTTCGAGCCTTTTACCACTGAAGACCCGCCGTGCAGAGCACGTTAAATATGCTCAAACGGCCTCCTATTAGTGTGGTGTGGGAGAGGGAATGCCAGCTCAAGTGTCGTCCTCGTCAATTGACCATGGTTTCAAAATTACGAGGTCCTTCGCCAAAAGCCCTCGTACAGCTGAATAGTGCGACGTTAATATCCACACATTCGAATTTTTTTTTCTAGGATAAGGGTAATTCCTACAATACCCCTTATAAATATCAACAGAAATTTTTGGTGAAGATTAGGACAAATATCATGGGCGATTATGGCTCACATGGACCATACCATGAGACTTTCCCTGCCTGGACGTCTGATTGGCACATTATTTTTTTACTACATAAAAGCTTTATCAGTGCAAATAAATTGGTTACAATTTCCTTGAAAAATACATAACATGCATGATAGTGAGAGAATATTAACGTCGCACTGATTAGCAACACGAGGGCTTTTGGCGACTGTCCGCGTAATTTTGAACCATGGTCAAATGACGCGGACGACACCTGAGCTGGCACCCCCCTCTCCGAACTACCACACCAACGGGAGGACGTTTGAGCTCTCGACAGATTTAACGTGCATCGCTCCCTACACGGCGGATCTTCAGTGGTACTAGGATCGAACCCATGACCCGATGCCTAGACCACTAGGCCACCGCGGCCATCATAACATGCCTGATACAAAAATAAGAATAAAGTAATTTTGAAAAATTTTGTTTTAGAAATAAACTGAAAGTAATGTAGCCAATTATATTGATTTTCTTAAAATAATTCGGTTCAGTTATCTTCTTAAAAAACATTTTGTGTTTTTTATGAATTCCAATTTGAATTTAATAAACATGTTAATTTCTTTAAATAATCGGTATTGTGAAAAGATAATTGTTATTTAAACTTATTCATAAATGATAATTATATCTTTCATATAATTTAACTGAAGTTAATGAATTTCAAACAGGCATAACAAAAGAAACTTTCAAAACCTCTCAAAAACATGCAATAAATAGTCACTAAATCTTGATAAAGAAAATAAAATAAGCAAAATTTCAAGAACGAGACGGCTAAAAGTTGCGAAAATCGTTTCTACCAACTGCTTACTTTACGGAATATATATGCGTAAAACGCCTCATCCGACGCAAAACCGTGAAATTACTTTTACATAGATATCTAATCTTTGTCCTCGACAGTTGCCCCATAACTAAAAATTCCTCATTAGTTCCTATTAACGTAACCTTTAAATAATTGGGAAACACTTCCTTAGGGGTTTTAAAATAGACTAACTTGAAGCGTTTCTCAATCGTAATCCGTTTCACGTGGAAGAACTAATCCACTTAAAGAATGCTTCAACTGGTTTTGAGTACGCGCATTTCATACTTCAAAAGAATTACCGCTGCAAAAATAACCGTTTTTGAAGTGTATTGGGTGATTTAATTATAGACCAATGATCATGGCTACTGCTACGTGAAGGTTATGCTAATGATAGAGAACAGAGTGTCTATTTAGGGTAAATTCAAGCGATCGAAATGCATACAGGTAAACTAGTTGGCTTTTGAATAGACGAAAGGAGATAACTTTCAGTCTTGTAAATATAAAAAAAGTTATCCAATTATAATTTTTTTCTAATTTTGATGGAAATAATTTTATATATTATAATTTAAAAGCAATTAAATTTAGCTAAGAGTCTTTCTTATCATGAGTTTATATAAATATATGCTCGAATGGGTTTACTACAATTTTTGATTCGTAATACGTATGTAGAAAATATTCAATACAGAAATTTTTCTTTTTCGAAGTTGTATAACGGGTCTATTCGCGTTCTTTCTTTTAATAGTCCTTTTGAAAATACTGAATCTTTAAAAATTATTCCATTAAAAACTTTCCTCCTGCGAAGAAGATGTGATTATGCAAATCAAGGTTTATATTTAAAGATTAAACTTTCGAGCAGGAGAGAGAGATCTTAGAAGCTTAAGATACATGAAGATTAACGTAAAGTTAGACTAGAGCACTTCGTAGATTATTTGATTAATATTAAGGTTAATTAGTTGTTAAATTGTTACCAATTAGTTATTAAATTGAATTCGATGCGTTTTAATTGAATTACTTTAGAAATTATCTTCAAATATAAGAAAGTATATTGGCAGGAAGTACTAAGCGTAAGTGATCTGATTTATTTTTT